>NIUQ01001321.1:0-32027 GCA_002796945.1 Plectus sambesii | reverse complement strand
GGCATTAAGCTTTCCAACGTCTTCGTAGTAGCAACATTTCGTATTGGCAAAATTGACTATCGTCGTATCGTCTGCGTTCAGTAATTTCATTTCAAACGCGTGCGCAATTTGAGGGAAAAAAGAGATCATTGTTTTCATCTGGTTCAGCCTACAATCCTGGGAAATTTCCAGGTAGGGTTGACGGTTTAAAGTTCTTGCTATTCCATAAAATGACATAAATTCAAACAGTCTATTGGATAATCCGACGCCAGCACAAGTCGCCGTAAAAGAGCCAGTAGCATAGTAGGTTAGCCCAGGAATTATTTCGGCTTCGTAAGTTTTCGATGTCAAGCTCTTTGAGAGATTCGATTGCATATGAATGGGAGACGGCGTTACTACAAGTAAAGAAGTCGAAGAGCTAATAGTACTTCCAACTGAAGAAACCGTTGACCAAGAAAAATTATTTGCTGTTTTTGCAACGTTCAAGTCGTTCGCGGGAGTAATACTTTGCGAACGATTTTCAGGAAATGTAGAAGAGCTTAATCTGAGCGAGTTTAAAGACGATGTAGAAGGCATAAGAGCAGTTGTTGTCAAATTCAACTCAGTTGTGTTGGAATTATTTTGCGACATTCTGTAAACCGAAATGGGACCGTCGCTTCTCGAAACAGCAAGAAATAGCACCAAGGCAACCAGTAAAGCTGCGGTAAGCTTTATAAGTACATTTATTTGCCCTGTCCATCTTTTGGTGTCGCAATAAAGTGCGCACATGACGTTGGCAGCACATAGACCAGTAATTGATTTATTGCATTAATCAAATAGCAATCGTATGAGGAAACGCACAAGTTCAGCTGTAAATCATCCCAAAAATCTGCAAACAACGTGCCGAAGCAAATGCTACAAAACGATGAGGGTTGATAATTTGTTGAAAACTATATAATAATACCGCTGCAATTCGATGAGAATAGTGCCATATTTGTCGTTTAGTGTAAAATGAAGCAGAGAAAGATCTTCACGCGAAAAACTTCAAAGCCTCAATTAATTTCAGATAGCAGCGTTGAGACGTGATCTCAAGATGTTCTACGTCTACGGTAGTTGTTAGAGTATTGGAGCGAGCTAAAACATCTGAAAATTAGAACAACATTTAGCACCAAAGATGGTCGTGGGGGTATAGAGGATACCTCCTACAATGCCTGACTTGTGCTCCTCAGGCGCCAACCGGGGCCCAATTCTGATTGACACGCTCCTGAACGAAAACTATTGCCTCCCTTCATCGTCAGCTCTGCCTCCCTCCCGTGTCGCTAGTTATATCTGTGGAGGTCGGGGGGACGCGCTATTGGAGGCTACACTTGAAAACTTATGACTTAAAAACCATTGCCCATATCAGGAAAAGTATTATTGTCAAGAAGCGCCTAGTCTAGCACTATGAAATTCCTGTGGAGAATGCTGTACCGGAACCGGTTTCACGAAAACCTCAAAACGATCAAAACGAAGGCCAATGACAATGTTACTTACATGCCTCTGGATCTTACAGATCTTTGTCTTCTTTTCTTCCTACACTCTGTGAGCGTCAAAGCTTAAAGATGCAGAGAACAGTTAGCGCTCCACAGCTACAATCGCTAGTCTCATGCAACGCTCAATTGCGGTTAGCATGGTAAATGGCTATTTGTGACACGCGATCATCTCATAGTATCTCAGTGACTATTCTGTCAAACGCAGCTGTTGCGAGTGTACAGCACGCAGTATACACTTAAGCTGTAAATGTACTTTAAGTGGAGAAGTTCGCGCTGATAAAGTTGCATCGATTCTTTTAGGCGTCCTAGAGGCAAAGTACCGCCAGCACGATCGCTAATGTCTGACTGTAATGCTTCAATAGGGTTAACGACAGAATATAAATACATAAGTTTTTAGTGCCTAAAAGTGGGCACTGTTGGGCCCACCGGGGGTGCGAACCTGGTGTCTCCGGTTGAATATTATCCCCCTAATACCCCACATCAATAGTTTTTTGTGCTCTGGGGGCGCTTTAAGTGCAGTTTCTCCATGAAAGCACTCTAGCAGTTTCTTTGCAAGATTGTGTGCCACTTTGTCATATATAGTGTTTGCGAAACACTCGGTGACTACAACCGAATATTACGCATTATTACAGTGTAAATTTATATTGGTAGTTTTTGCATTTGTGAGCAGAAAAAGTCGACTACTGTGTCGATTCGGTGGCCAGAATCAGCAATCATAGAACCCCATTTATGACCGCCGAGATTGCTGAGTTCTTGGGTTGCTCGAGTTTTCGCTCGGGATGAAGACAACGACGTTTTTGACGATCTGAACAGCGACTACCACATAGTAAAGACACGTCGCCTGTTCGACCCTAGTCGACGCGACTCAATTTTATTATCGCAAGGTTCATCTTTTAGCGTCGGCACCGACTTATCAATCGTATCAGTACGCGCACGTGCGCACACATTGCACTTTTTGAAATGCCTTCAGGTCGATCAGAAGCATCAAGCATGCTTACAATGTACATTTATTTCACAAAAAATGCTAAAATTATACTACCCTTTGCTACTTTTGCACGAAAATTGCTTTTGGGTCAAAGGACGATTGCAAAAAGGTTTAATTTCATCAGATGTATAGCTATACAGTAAAACCCGGATATAAGAGCATTGTCGGGAAATCGAAAAATTGCTCTTATATCCGGGGTGCTCTTATATGCGGGGTCGGCCATTTTGTGCAACATTTTATGTTAGAAACATGTCAAATACTGTAATAATGGTTAGAACTAACTGTTCATCGAACAATATCATGTATTAAGAACAATTTAAGCGTACTAAATCACGAAACGTAGTCATTAATCTTAGGTTGAACGAGTTTACAGTAAATCGCTTAAAGTGAGAGTCAACGTATAGTTCAGCTATGAGGGAATGTACTGACCCACATCTAGATCATCCCGATTTTGTTATTTTGGCGCCTTTTTTCGGTCGAAACTCGCGTATAAGAGCAACCACACCTGAAAACTTCATTTAAGGTATTGTTTGTAGAGCAAGCGAGCTCAAGTTATAAAGTCGGTGTAATAGTGGCAAAAGATCGCGAGTTCGATTCCCACATCCCCTGTGAATCTTCTAAAGAAAACTCGCACATCGGAGGAATCGAACCCGCGACCTTTTGCTTACTATTCCACCTGTTTTACCACTTGAGCTGGCAGATTTTGTTATTTTATGGAGTACTTGCTCTTATATCCGTGTCTCTTATATCCGTGGTCGGCTCCTATGTTGTAGCATAGTACAGGTGGACGGGAAATCGAAAAATTGCTCTTATATCCGAGTTGCTCTTATATCCGTGTCTCTTATATCCGGGTTTTACTGTATTTCCAAATCATCGAAAATTTATCATCTCAGTCTGCTGTATATTTTCTTTCACTCCAATTCATTTTCTGCTCGACCTTTTCCGCTTTCTTTTTCAAAAAATAAACGAAACAATTTTTCAAGATCGAAATAGCTATAATCACGCAAACAACACGCCTAACAACAGGCAGTTATCAAGTAATACGGTTGCCCGACTCGCTATTACTGTATGTACAGTCAACTGCTTTTATAACGTCGGTCAAGGGACCGGCCAAAGACCGACGTTATAAAGGCAGCGACGTTATAGAGGCAGTTAACCTTGTACAAAACATAGTACACGGGACCAGCCAACGACCGACGTTATAAAGCCAGCGACGATATCAAACCAGGCGTTATAAAAGCAGTTGACTGTACTTATGTTTCTTTGTAATGTAGCGAAACTGATTAGGTTTTTCTGGACTAAATAACATCATTTTCGAAGTGTGCTTAACTTTTTTGTTATAAAATGCATTACTGTACCGTTCCGTCAGAAATAAAATTGTAATACGAATTCTTTTCCGTCCATCTATATATCATTTTAACGCTCGTTGTTAGTACTATAAGTGGCACTCAAAGCGGCAATCCAATGCCGCTTCATTCGTAAGTTGCACGACAAAATGAGAAAATTAAGTAGGCATCCTTAAGCCCTTTGTCGTTAGTGCAACTTCGTTTATAATAGCGAATACCGTATTTCTTCCAATAGACGCCCTCCCTCCAATAGACGCCCCCCCCCAAGTAATCGTCGTCTCTAGGGCAATAAAAAGAATAAACGCCTATGCAATGTAGGTTAATACTGAACTCCCATTCAAGTTCGACTAGTGATATTACACAATCCTTTTATTTATGAATTATATTCTATGCTAAAGTAGCAATTAGAAGAAAAAGATGCTCTCTCTCCAACGTACGCCAAGTTTACACACCGGTTGAAATAATAGACGCCCTCCCTCTAATAGACGCCCCCCTCCAATAGACGCCCCCCTCGAGCCTTGATTGAAAAAATAGACGCCCTGGGCGTCTATTGGAAGAAATACGGTATGCTCAGTCATGAGCATATTTCTTAGAATTTACGCAAATGTTCACAATGTCAGTAATATGCAATGAGTGAAAGCAGATTGTTTCGGTTCAAAGGCTTGATTCTTTTTGAGTAAACTGCCGTTTTTTGGCGGCGCATCACCGCAAATATACGTGATCTATTCAATCAGGTCACGCAATTTTAGCGTGGGAGAAAAATGCTGCGGCGGTCGCTAAACACTCGACCATAGGAGTCGTCCGTAGTCAGATACGAGGTTAGCCAGAAAAAAGATTTCTTTCAAGTGGCATACGAATGAGAACATTTATTTTGATTAACTTTATACAGCACTATTATTTACAAATTTGTTTTCGCTTCATCTGGATGCTTTCGTATTCCTTTATGATCCTCATATCGCTCTATAACGCTGTCTAGTCGTTTTAGAAAATTAGGATCTTGAATTTCATCGGCTTGCTCTTGACGCCTTCTCTGGAATAGCTGATCTTCTAGAAGTTCGACAGTGTCCTGTCGCTGCGGCTGAAATCTACCCTTGTCCGGTTTCGGCATTCTTCTCTTTGGAATAACGCGACCATCACTATCTAAGTCGACTCTCTCCAAGTTATCGGCTATATTATCTGCAGGTTGAACTTTCTTTAAGTTAATGGCTTGTTCTTTCCAGTTGGCCACCATGCACATTAGAAAATGAATCAGGCTGATCAGCGCGAGAAGGCACATCGCGTTCGCAACTATGAACAGCGAAAGAAGATTTTGATCGGGCTGACACAGCTCCAGCCTTTTTGCCTCGCAAAAGTTGAGAGAAATGTTCTGAAATATGCTTTTTTAAACTGAAACTACAAAATTCAATCAATACTGAACAAACAACTAATAATAATCTGCATTATGAGTCAGCGTTGAGGCATCGACCGGTTTTGTCACCGCTTCTTTGACCAGCACTAAATGTAGTGAATCATTCTATTTTCCCTGTTCTTTGCCGAATAATTTAAGGCCATGTTAAGTCGCAAGTACATCCATTTTATTAAATGAAAAAGTTAATAATCGAGAGAGGAGCTGCTTGGATGTAATAATTGGATGAAAAGAGATTGGCCTTAAAATAAAGAACAATCTGAGGTGCGTTGTAATAATCACTTGCTGAATTAAGACTAATCAAGAAAGATTTTTGACGGAGCACAAGTGCCGGCCACGCGCACAACACACTTACCGGAACTTCGGGTGGTAAAAGCGGCTTTATCAGGGGCTCAAGATTCGAGAAGTTGATACATTTTCCGTCGAAAAGCAAGCACACTTTAGTAGTTGCCGTGATAAATATCACATATAAAACTGTTGCAATCGATGTGACGGCGAAAATATGCACCCAGAGAATGACAGAGATGTAAGTGACTCCGGTCATGATAGCCAGCAGATTACAATTTCGCGCAACGAACGTCCTGCCATGAACGCATAGTCGCCGCTCCTTGCTAACGTTGTTTCTCATATCTGAAACAAACGTCGCTCAGTGAAAAATTTTAACAAAAGAATTTTTTTAGGCCACACTGAACTGAATAATGTCGCGACCCCAAGTGGTAACGCAACCGATGCGTGGGGTCTGTTTTATCGCTTACTATCATTTGATATTGTCATTATGCTATCATTTTTCTGTGGGTAAGAGAGAAAGCCGAGATGAGGTCAGGGAAACTGCTCTAACGTTAATAGTACGTCAATATATGTTAAAAAATTCAGAATAAAATTTGAAATTAGACCTTCCATTAGATTTTATGTCAAATTCATAATGCCTTCCTTTATCGCTGCGCTCACTTAGCTACTTGAGAACGAAACATGCTCTAAATAGCGGACTGCCTGCGGATGAAGCCAAATAGGCCGAAAAGTTATGTATGGCCTAGTACGTGGACATGTCAAGCAAAGCCAAATGAACCTTCTTTGTTCACGAGATAAACTTGCATACTTATAGTAACATGGAAATTGTCCGACCCCTAAATTGATAAGAGACAACCAAAGAGTGAAATGGTATAGGAGAAGGCACACGTGACGACTAAAATTTATCCCCCAAATGACTTCAACGAGCTTTAAAGTGCGTTTAGAGCTCTGAAGAAAGGGTATCTGCTTCAAAAATCCACCGTGCACTAGCATGTGCGCCATTAAAAGTGAAATTAATTTCAGTAATGGTAAGCGCGCGCTGAGAGAATACGACTATATTCAGTCAAGGCATATATCAAAGCACAAGGATTATAGTTAACTTACTCTTTGTGCTAATCGTCCCGACGATGAAATATATGACGGCCATCAAACTGAATATTATTCCAATAGCTATATTTACAGATTGTACCGGCACGAAATCGTGGATTGGGATAAGTTCGCTGACTTGACGATAGAACCCATTCAATGCGTAGTGAAACAATACGCAGAATGCCAGACAGCCAGCGAGAGAAATGACCAGTGCGAGCAAAGAGGCGATGGGAATATCTCTCGTTAGTCGACCTCGATGCCGCAGCGAAGTGTTAGCGTTTTGCAGCAGCGCCATGCCCGTTCGAAATTCAGTCATTTTGTCTTCCTTTTCATCTTTTCCGTCCATCGCTAATTCTTCGCCCCCTTTCAAACGGTACTTTCACCAAAAGTGAAGGCAGCAGCGCTGAAACAAATCGAAGATAAGAACACTACAAATGCTGATGGCAGCGAAACTCGGACGGTTTAGTATAGAGTATATAAGTGCAATGAATGTCTGCACCACGCCTGAGGGTGAAGCAGCGCTGACAAACACAGGGCAAATACCGGTTTCCCTTCGACTAGGCCTAACGTAGGATTTGACTCTTGGTGGCGGTGGACGCAGAGCGCACCGCGGCATCGCTTCGCTCCCGCCCTCTTCTCTCGACTTCCTATCCTTAAGTACGTATTCGTCTTCCACACGGCCACTCTGCGTCGGTCTGCGTCGGCGCGCACTGTTCGATCACTACCTGGCGGTCCGCCGAAACCTAAGCGCACCTGTTATAACACGCAGCTCTCGCTTCGATTTGCGTTGCGACTGAATAGAAACGCAACCGGTTTCTGCTCGCCAGCCTATATCCTTTCTGGTCCTAACGCTGCAGCCATTACGTTTAATGACGCGTTGGAGTATAATTTAACTGTAATAAGAACTGGAATGTTTGTCAGCATCTGGCTCGCGATTGATCAATATTTTGCGCAAACAACATTCGGTCTCGGTAAAAAATGCTTTCAAACGAATTTGGTGTTACTTGATGTAGTGAAGCGATGATTCAGTGAACAGTGATTCGCTTATAACAGTGTAAATAGGGGAGAGCGGCACGTTTTGATCGGTATAAACGAAATATCGGTGTAAGCAAAAATTTGCTTACAGCCGTCACAAAGGCGGTATAAACAGTAGAGCACGCTCTTGCGTTTTTAATAGTCAAGAAGCGTGGCTAAGATGCGTGTTAACTTGTGAAGTCAAGGTATGTATTTTGAAGCAGTGTTTTTAGCATATTTATGCTTTATTAGTTACAATTGACATAAACATTCGCCAAAATAAGGGAATACCATATTGCATAGGGCATACAATAACGAAAAGGAGCAGTTAAAAACATTAGATTTTGATTCGAAACTGCGTTCAGTCGTAACGTGCAATGGGGCATCTTTCCATTTCAAAATGCTGTGCACATTTGCTGCTAAATTTTTTAAGTAAACTCGGCCGTCTGGCGCTGAGTTCTTTTCTTTGACAAGTGATACTGGATAATTGCAAATTTTTCGGCTAAAGGATAACTTTTTCTTTTCAAAGGCTGCGACATAGCGGCAAGCTGACAAACGTTCAAGTTAATGCACGCTGGTTACACAATAGTGACCTTAATGCAGTCAATGGAGATTCCTTTCTGCCCTACATGCAACGATTAATGTCACTTACATCGATCATAATTAACTCATTTTCTGATGACAGGTCTACCGATTCCTTGACCGGCATAAGAGAACTTCTTTGTATGAGAAGATAGGTGCTGGGATCGATCAATCTTGACCGTTATAAGCGAAATCGCCATAAGCGAATTCCACTGCATCTTAGTCTCTCGTTTCATCAGTCGCATAGACTAGCCAGAATTGTATACTATGGCCTATTTCCACCTCCTCCCGTCCATCAACTGCATCTAATCGCTAATGCATTGGCTATCCAAGAGAAAATTCCTTTCTGCCTCAGTAGTTATGTGAAAGTGTACAGAACTGTTCGATTCCCTAGCGATCATCGCGCACTTTGACGAGCGTTGTCGTACACAACCTCCCGCGCAGCTGATTCACTTACCCCTCCACACGCTTCACTTCATCCCTCGCTCTCACGTTGTGACGCGAACTGACGACGTGAGAGAGCAACACCTGAGCTATTCATCGATACCAAGGCCACGGCACTGCTGCCAACCGCGCCTTAGCAACGATGCACTAAAAATAGCAGGCGACTACTGGGTTGTTTATGTAAGCAGCCGCCTTCATCTGCTTCTATAGCTTTCTCTCTCTACCAAAATACGTATGCATTATCCTTTTTGATGCTTGCAAAGTTTCCTTAGTCTTACACTTTCATAAGCTCCAGTCTGCTTCTACTGGGGACTGCGAACAGGCAGGTGAGCAAAGCAGACCGAAAGTCCCAGTAGCAAACTTTAAATTGTTGCCCACTGCAACCACGTTTAAAATTAATGCTGCGTAGAGGACGAACAATGCTGTACTAGTCAGCAAGCTGCATAACGTTGTTAAGAGGAGCGTAATGCACTGCTTAATAGAAAAACAGCAGCGATAGTTGCCGGACGTTGCAAACATTGGGCAGGCTTCATAACTGTTTCCTAAGCTGTTCTTAAGTTAGGCATTATTTAAGCCCATTGTGAAGCATAGCGCTGAGTATCGCTATGAATTAATTGATATCAAGAAACGATTCTGGAACCGACCCATTGTTGCTATTAGTATTGTCCGTCTGTCGGCCGTAGATGCCTGAATGCAAAAGCATAACCCTGACATTGAAACTAAAGTCAATAAAGAACGCGACAGCTGCGATGCCAATTATAACAGTCGCTGCGAGCGCTATTTCGAGAAATAAAGAGAGAAAGTGAGGATTGTCCTATGGAGAGTGAGACAGAGTGCGGAAAAACACGTCGTCAGCAAACGACCTCGGGAGAGAGAAACAGTGGAGATCAATGCAGGCAAAAGTGCGTAAAAAACCGCGCCTCACCAGAGGCAGGCCCTATCCTCAGGCAGCTGCTCCGAGCCGCAGCTGCGCAACAGCTATATGCAACTTGGCGGCAATGTCGACCCTTCATCTGTCTTCTGCAAAGCCACGCCAAAGCCACGCTGCACCTAGGCTGATTGCTGCAGGCTCACAACCGAAACGTTCCTTTAATCGGCCCGTATCAACTGTTCTTGTTAAATTAAACTCAAGATCGGTTAGTCGAAGCGTTTGGTCTAAAGCAAGAAACGTTGCTAGCTTTGACTTTCATATTTTTTCAATTTTCGAGCGAAAGTCAATCCAGAGCCCTAAATAATACGATATCGTTCTCTGATTTTATACAGAGAATTCTGACCGCCACGGCAGTAGCTAATGAACAGGTATTAATTTTAGCAATACTAAATGTCAGAATCCGAGATTATTTTCGTCGTCACAATTAACACTGATTGCAGGTACCTGAGCGCATAGTTACGTGGAGCGGAAATTGCTCAGCAGGGAGGGATAACTTTGACTTACCGACCACCGATTTCGTAGTGTCACTATTGAAGCAAACCAGAGGTCATACTAAGTAACGCAACAGAGGACGCGGCGTGCGATCCGACCACAACCTATTCCTTGTCTCTAGTAACTAAGCAAAATTTTATTAGTCATATGATAGTGTTGACATAAAATTTGCGGATCAAAATTTGTCGAAACAAAACAAAGCGATTAAGGATTTTCACGCATTTGCCGTTGCCGCGTGAAAAGAATAAGCCGGTGAACACCGTCTCATTACTCGTTGTGCGCGTCGAAGAATCCTAGCACAGTGGCGCTGTCGCGTCGATAACGCAGACGGAATTCTTATCGCGTTCTTAATGACTAATTTTCATGCCGCAGCAATGTGAAAGCCGCTTTGCGTGCCAAAGGGACACCTCAGTATCCTCCGGCGTGTTACTCGATACTATCCACCGCTATATTGCTGCAGACTCTTGAATGTTATGTCCTATATAATAATCAGAAAACTTAATTCACTGCATTTGCTCCCGTAACAAAATCAAGTTTTCATTTGTCACTTTTTCGTTTTACTTGATCATGAAAGCTTGAAAGCATGAAAAAGAAATATTTAAATTTTCTACCGCAATCGCTGATAATTTTGATGAGTGCTGGAGGCGCTTGCTTATTGAATAACAAATTTTTGAATCACTTTTCTTTTGGTCATTGACTATCTACTACTTTCCGTTAGTTCCCTGTGTTGAATGCAGCGCCCAAAGTCGCTTTGTTTGATATTGTACCATTTCACTCAGAGAAGGGCACTCTGTAAATCAAAAAGGACATCTATCAAGTCAAATTAATACGAAATACGTCCTCTTCGATTTGGAAAGCGTCCTAATTAAAGCGTAAATGAGAAATACCGTATTTTCGGAAATAGTAGCACTGTGCCACTATTGTTTCAATCACTCTCTACCCTGTGCCACTCTTTACGCGCGTGCCATTATATCCGAAAATACGGTATTGCAATAAGCTGATCTATCTCTTGATGTATTTCATTTGTTATAACATCAGTTTCAGTTTAAACGTGATTGTAAGCGCTACACGACAACTACATAACACGATTAATATTAATATCAAAAAGAAGTCGGCATGATGAAGGGAAAAAGTTAACCCAAGGCAGCAGATGCAAATAACGCACATACATAAGCGTACGGAGACGTTATGCTCCATAAATCCGACATAGAATAGAAAATAATCGATAATATTGTTATTTGAGTGTAACTCTAACATTTGGATTAGGTAAAGGCTAGATAATGATGCGAGCTCAGCGAAACCATAGACGATGCTTGTGATTAATGTATGAAATTTTAGCCCATCTCATTTTACTATCACAGGCGATTTCGCCTTGCAAATGCGAGCATAAAGAGTTACGCATGGCGTATCATTCCCATACTCGAGCGTATTTAGACATATTGTGGACGTACCGATCAATAATCTACCACGCAGAAACTAGCGGCGCAAAGATCATTATAATTTCTTCGTCAGTAACAGCGGTGATGGAACCCCGTAGTGCGCGCTAAAACGTTACAGAAACTGTGCGCATATCGCCGTGGAACTTCTGGTTATAATATTTAGTATGATCGCGATAATACGGCCAAAGTTAATGCTAAAATTGTCAAAATGAAAAAACCTTTACAAAGTACTGTTTATACACGATGTATTCGCTAATGGCATTCGGTCCATCAGATACACTAGCAGAATTTTAAATTTTTCGTTGTGATACCAAAGTTGGGTGTTTCTTGTTACTGACGAACATATTTAAACATAAAATCAGGCTTTCGAAGACTGGGATGCCCTGCTCATTCGGGACTGTCGCCGTGTTTCGGGAGCGATGTAGGTATGAGGCGGGTCGCGGTTATGGCGCCTATAGTGGCACCAGTACCAAAGGCCGGCCACGAATAGCAGACCGCAGACCACAAATATTGCAATCAGAATGCTCTTATAACCCGCGATGAATGACTTTTCCTCATCGCTTCGTTCGGGATTCTTGCAGCAAAGAGCTTCGGCGCAACATCCATAGCTCTTCGGACACGTGTATCTGAAATAGTTGGGACTTATAGTGCACCTTTGACTTAACTAAACGGAAACCCCCGAATCAGATATTAAATTGGAAAAAATTATGCGGTTAATATTATTGACTTCGAACTTCGTATTAATTCTTTATAAGATCTTGAGATGGTCGAAGACGGCGCCAAATTTCTAGCTATTAAAATGAGCAGATTCTTCGGCGCAATTACTTGAAACGATATCTAGCTTAAACCAGGATGTTCAACAATCCCAGTGTATTCATTTTCATCAGTTTGTAATAACTTTTTTACATATAACGACGTGTGTTTTGGTCATATTCGAAAGCGATACGACTTGTGGTGCAAATTGGCAAAAACTGAATTTCCCATAGATGCATATAGTTTTACATAGCTGCGCCGAATAAATAAACTGCACATGTTTTCAGCCGGCGCTTCATACCGTCTAAAACATTTTAGAGATCGCTAATGCGTGTTTTGGTTTGATTTGATTCGTTGATTTTGATTGATTGACTATATGCGAGCGAGCTAGATATTCGGCATGGGTTTTCTTTATATAAATGAACAGTTAAATTATTGAAAGATACTCAAAGTTAAGTATGTTGCGCTTATAAATTACGATTAAACTATCAGTCATTGACAGAGGATCGCGTATCTTTAAAATTTCTTTTCCAATTAAACGGAGTCTTGTATTTAATTATTTACGAAGTTTTAGACTCAATCCTAATTTTGACGCAATCTCAGGTTATCCCAAAAGGTCGTGCACATGTAGCGGACTTCAGACACCATTTATTCGCTTCTGTCGGAACATTTTCTAACTCGTAGCTTGAGGCCTGAGAGTTAACTGTCATCAAGGGATTTCACTGCGTCAGTTTCCTTCCAATATGCACCCATCCGCCTAACCTCCCCTCAGATGGCATGTGGCATATTAACAATATCGCCAAAGGTGCTGCAAATTTAACTCTTATGCGAAATCGGAACGAAGGGACCAGAGAACCATTTGGCAGGCAGAAATCTTACGGAGAGCATGCGCGATCCGCTTCATTTACGCCATTTGCAAGCAATTCAATGAGCTTTTAAAGACAGCAGGCGTTAGCTGATGAACTTTTGAGACAATCAAATGGTACTATAGCAACCCTAACACTTATATGTTGTACATTCTGTTGTAAGGGCGCATCAGACTATCAGATTGTCCAAAACCGGGTAATGGTATTTAAGGACGGTACCGTCCTTTTCCTACAGACTGGAATATGTGACTCACAATTTTGACCGACACTTACCGCACTGCATCGACATCGGAGTCTTTAACTTCAAAGTAGTTTTTCGATTCGAAAACGTAACCGCAGTTACGCTTGCTAGTGCCAATCGACGGCTTGGGCGTCAAGTACAACGAAATGGTCTCGTTGCCAATGGGCACGTTCATGCGGTGCTCCTTGTCACCATCACTAACTTTCTTCAAGAAGTCTTTGAGTGCAGACGGACAGCATCTGTTTCCGCAGCAGAACGTGCCTTTATCGCAAGTATAACTGACTAAGCCGATCGGTCGCACGAGAGCGAATTTGTCCGTGTTTGGAACCTTATTTTCTTCAACATCCTTTTCGAATTCGCCGTCTTTGTTCATTTTGAATGTCGGTACGATAGTATCATTGGGTCGCCCAAGTGAACTGGAGTACTCTACTCTCTCACTGGAATTTTTGTTCAAGTACGCTCTGTTCTCGTCGGATGTCAAGTCGCGCACATGATGATAGACTGGCTTATGTTCCTTGGTAATTGGGCCGAATGTGCACTTTCCTTCCGCATGTGCGCTCTCCGGCACATCGAATGTGTACTCCCGGTGGTGCACAAGCAGCTTGTCCTTGTACAGCACGTTCACCACATTATCGTCTTCTTCCAAATTCACTGTATCAGACTCTCTGATCATCTCGTCACTGATTTCTTCTCTTCTTTTCTCCACATCCACCCTTGAAATTTCTTTGACCTTTGTTACATAGCCATTGTAGGATTTCGAGTCGGAGGCGATGGACACAGATAAAGAGCACAAAAAGAGCACAAGTGCAAATGAGTTCATGGTTGAGTAGGATTCCCCAGGAATTGGCAAATCTTCTCACAACAGTAACGATATCAATTTGTGAAGTCAAACGTTCTTACAGCAGTTGGGCACAGAGTGCGCACTACCACTGCTTCGTGCCGCACAGCAAAAAGCTAGACCGCAGGTAAGGCCGATCGTTTACGAGGCGATAGCGGTCGATTGATATCGTCTTCAATGTCAAAGTCCCTATTTTAAGGTCCACGTCGCGCGCAATCTTAATGGTTGCACGCGCACACTAAGTCTAACAGCACGATCAAGAGCATTGCATCAGTATACTAACAGAAGTACAGTATAGGTTTTGTAAAAATAATAACTCTTATCGAGTATAATAAAAATCTAAGTACCAATCTGGTAGAACTGTAGTTACCCGCATGCCGGCCTAGGACGATGGGGTGTGTTAGTAAGTGTATTTGCCGCTCAAAGCTTAAGTCTGTGCCCAGGCTAGTAGCTTTTTAATAGCTATTATTTGCATAGCAAATAGCTTCGTTTAAAATATTAAATATGCTTATTTATTAGCATCAACACTTTCGTTAGCATAAATGCAGATTCTCATTATACTAATAACGAAATAACGTGCGAAAGAAAATCTTTCAGATCAAAAGATTGATCTTTTTCGAGTATACGGCCGTTTTTAGCGGCGCATCACCGCTAATACATGTGATCTAAACAATCAAGTCACATAGTTTTAGCGCGAGAGAAGAATATTGTGGCTGTCGCTGAACACGTGGCCCTATGATTTGCCCATAGTCTGATGCGAAGTTAGTCGGAACAACAGTCTTATTTCATTGACAGATGAAGGAGAACATTCACGCTTATCTCTACATTATTAATAAATTTGAGTGCATCGGTATGAATATCGTTAAGAAATGTGACTTAGCATCGAGTAAAGAGAAAATGAAATACAGACCACAACAGCAGAAGGTCATTCTACTCGTGACAGTCAATAACAGTTTGTCCTCGCGCAAGAGTAGGATCACATTTTTTCTCTGAAGTCTCAGATTTTGTTTTTGAGGTTTGAACTAATTTTTGATTGAATTGGTACAGTTAGCTTTTGACATTGGACAGTCCTAAGCGGATCTTCGCAATTTGAAATTGGACCTGCAGCATTATCCTGTATTCTGAAATGCCCTGTCTGTTAGATGATATTTGGGATATTACCAATGGCACAGTGTGCTTCCCCTGTTATTATAAACTTGACCTTGTTTGCAAAGAGCAACGCTAGTGATGCTATTGACTAACGCATTGATATTATGCGCGCCTCTTTTGCGATACAAAAATGAACTGGTTGCATAATCGCGCAGAAAGCAATCTCGGCTGCACGCCACCTACAGGGTGATTGAAACTTACTCCACAAATTTGAATTGGCTGCAAATATTGGTTTTCAACAAACACAATTGCTATTTATCAATTGCATACAAGCCTGTAATCGTGCACTTGAAAGTCCGTCTTGGAGCATTATTGCTCAAAATTAGCAACAGCACTCTCCACATATGTATTCAGATGCGCGGCCACATTTCACGTTCTCGGAATAGGAGGGGAACTTCTGTAGCACTTCCTGGAGCACTTTATCGATGACGCTCCCTCCAGTTCGTTCTGATCTCATCGCTCCTTTTGGTACACGACACGGCTGACATGAAAGGCATAATTTTGCCCTTCGACCATCAACAAAGAATTGTTCCATCTTCATTCAAAAATGATTAACAGCCTATCGAAAATAGTGACCTACTTTTCAATCACCCTGCATATAAATACGAGCTCTTATTTTTCTGCGCTTATCTTATCCAGCGCTGACATAAGCGTAATACACGGCGTTAAATGTGCTCGTTCGTAAGGTCAAACATTATACACTGCTCAGGCGATTTTCAATGTTCACTATTTTGCAAAGTAGCGCACTAAGCCTCAAATTGTAAATGCGATAAGCAGTCGAGTCTCGACGAGAAAATGACGAACTAGTGTATACCGCGTGCACTGTGAATCACGAGATTGCAGCCGGAACAAAGCATTTTCGACCAGAAATACCAAACACTTTCAAGTCAATAAAAATGAGATCATGGTGAAGAGCTAGTTAGCCTAACTGCAGGAGTTCTATCATATAGATTCTGATCGCTTTTGGTTTTTGTTAAAATGAGCTCCAAAGGAACGAAATATGCGAAGAAAGCAAAGATCCTAAGATAGCCAAGTTATTAAAAGTGCAACTTTGTAGTAACCAGTTATGAATTTTGCGCACAATATGATTAAGAACATACATCAATTCATTAAAAAAATCTGAGTATAGCAGCCATTTGATCAATAAACAGCCTACACTTTCTTTGCACTCTTCTTTCACTTAGAGCTTGTTTCGACGAAAACATGCAAAACAAGATTCTATGCCATTTGATGCATGTGTATCATTCCTACTTTTATGAGGACATTTTCCCGTCTCAGGAGGACACTTTCTTAATCAAAGAGGACGCTTTTCAAATCGAACAGGACGTTTTTCATATTGCTTTGACTTGAGAAAGGTTCTTTTAGATTTGGAAATTGTCTTAGTTGAAGTGGAGTTATTATAATTAAGCGCAGTAATGAGGTTGAAGAGTTCTCATGTATGATCTCTTAAAAAAGAAGATGCCAGATTTTTATTATGAAAGAGGAAGAGAAAGTAACCTGGTTGAGTAACGAGTTGATCGGATCGTGCGTTGCGATTTATCATTTTTCTGTCCAGCTGTTATCTTGTCTTTTAACGGCGCGCGCGCTCCAAACACGCCCTTAGTTACGACTGTTAGTTGTTATGTTCTGCGCGTTGCGCTCGTCTATACATAGACCTATACAAACATATACATAAACCGAGGCCTAAGACTAAGAAGAGGCATCTCAATTGATGGTGCAGACCACTGACAACCCAGTTACCTTGAGACTGTTACGGTTATAGACTGGGGTCGGTTCAAATCCACAGCGTTAACCCTACCAAGGTCCAGTAATATGTGCTCCTGATACTGCAAAAAAGTTTTCTCCTATAGTGTTTAACACTCTCTTCTATTTACAATTATGCTTTGCTGAGTCGAAAAATATTGCAAGTAACGGAAGAGGAGAAAAGTCAAGGTTCAGTACTTTTTTCTGCAAAATGATAAAACCGTATAAGGAGGTGAAGCGGAAGTCTCCCCGATCGGGGTCAGGTGCGGCACACTTTGATCATCCAATCTCTGCTTGACGAGAATATAAAAATTGCTCTCAGTCTTTAAAGCAACAACAACAATCAAACAACGACAGACATCAGACTCTGTTTAATATATGAAGACCTCTCAAATGAGCAAAACAATGGGCTTCCGATGAAATAAGCAAACAATCGTGACGACACTGATAACTTTCTCATATGATTAAAAAGTGCTCCATTGATCATAACGTCAAGCACCAATCGCTCCTAAGCAAAGAATTTGGAGACGGCGTTAAGCGCGGTCATCGTCGGAGCGAAAACGGTTGACTTAACCGATCAGTTGCTGATTCTGACAAAAGCGTATAACTAACTTCTCATTAATACTGCGCATCTGCTGTTGACGTTAGTGACGCTGCGAAATAAATCTTTGCCAACTTGAACAGCGCTTAGTACGCGAACTGGAAACTAGAGCGAAGCCGGACAGTGTTATGGCAACAATGAAGCACCCATAAAGCATTAAAAATGTGGAAACTACAAGAATTTTAAATAAAAACAGAAAATAAAGAACGCGCAGCAAAAAAGTAAAAGTTGACTTTATGTGCAGCAAGCAAAGACAGAACCACCAGAAATACAAAAAGAAACCTGATCGTGACGGTACTCGAAACCGCAATCTTCGGATTACCACACTGCTAGAAGTCCGACGCCTTATCCATTAGGCCACACGACCGACAATTACTCAACTTGATCGACTTCTAATTAATTTTGTTCTTTGGCCCATCTTTGTGTTATTGCCGGATAAGATCACGCTTCATATCAACAACGAAGCATGGCTTGTAGTCAAAATGTCACTCTTGAATGCTGTATACGAAAATTCAGCATTACACAGGTTGTAGTTTTTTGAAGAACATTCTGTAGCACTGATCATCACTTAAGGGTAATGATTTTGCATCTCCAAATTTCTTAAGGCTTTTTAGTCGGCGCTGTGCCGGAATCACGGATTTTTTGTGTGAAATATTTTCGAGTAGATAATTTTGCTACAAATTATGCTTTGACTGAAAATATGAAGCGCGATCTTATCTAAGAGCGGGACAGGTTAGCCATGAACAACTCTACAATCGCTCGCAGTTGCATTTCTATCTCGTTTAGCTGCTTGCTGAAGGCTAAAGGATATCATTTTGGATGTTTCCAATTTTTTCTCATGGCGACCTAAATAAGCGTTAGTTTAGTTCAGTTGGCTGTTGAAGCTTGTTTCTTTTATTGTCTCTACAATCCCAATAGCCTCACTTTCAGTATTTTTGAACACCTGATTTATGCTGTACTGAGTTCTACATGCTTCTTTGCTTCAAAATTCCAGCTCAACAGACGCTAGTGGAGGCAGTGGTAACCTGTCATTTACTGATCGCGCCTCCCGTCAGTGCTGGCGTACCGGCACAAATATTAGTTGAAGAAATTATTCTTTATATCGTAATGCTTGTTTAGCGTAAAGAAAAAAAGGCTGTTGAGTGGTTGTGATTCGGTTTTTGGGTTTAATTGGGTGAGGGGCATCGAGAATAAAGATTAGAAAAGGCCAATAAGCCAGTACTAGTAAGCAATATCAGACGATCGCTGCAGTCTTTTGAATTGCATGATTATCGACGATTGATTGTGCAGAAAGTAAGGTTCCTTTCGATTAACAAATGCGCTGATATGTACAAAGTCTACGTTTGATGATGTCATGAGGTATACTTCTCTTGGTAACAACAACATCCTGCATTATGAAGCGAGTATTGGACGCTATTTACGTAGCGAGCCTACGCTTTCTCCAACCAAACTTCATAAGTTGTTTACAACAAATAAGCGAAGGGCTTACAGCATCGCCGACGTTGATCAATGATGTCGACACACCACAGCATCCAACATCAGCACACAAATCGGCTACTAATTGAGTAAGCTCTTCATTTTCGGTTTATTCTGGTAGCTCACTCGAACCGCTGTCCAACTGTCAATGAGTGGAAGTTCCAGACTGGTCGATTAAACGGAGTTCAGTTCAAAGCTCAACACTGTTCGTTTCAGGTCCTAAGTTTCTCAGTCTCTTTCCCATCCAACAGATCAAACGCTCGCCGTTCTTCATGACTAAGCTTTCTATGGCAGAAAGGTGATGATCGTACTTTATTCACAGCTTACACTCAAATGAAATATGGACAGTACTACGCATCAAAACCAAGCAGCAGTTGTAAACTTTGCTTCGCATTACATCATCGGAGATCCCTCAAATGCTTAGTAAACAAGTTACCGGGCAGAATATAATAACCCGCCAGTTGGCACAGTTTGCTCTCTCGGCGCAGTTTGCATCTACTCGCGTGTCATCAGACACTTGTTTTGATTCTGCAACAGTTGGTTTTGTTCGACCTTCTCTTATTAAATAAAGTAAGTTTTCAAATAAATGTGTCAGCTGACGCGAGATTTTCCAGTTATACATGTTGCTGAGGGGTAGCAACCAAAAAATAGTTGACTGCCCGGTTACCCTGAGGCGTAATCTTGAATAAATGCCAAAGCGTCGATGTAATTAACAGCCTGAGCTATCCAAAGGACGCAAATAACTTTTGCCAAAGGCCAAGCACTGACTCAGTTGCCCGCAAAAAGCTTTTTGTATGCACAAGGCATGCTATGAGTCAATCTTTATTTCGTAAATGCCAGAAATTTTTGTGCGCAATGCAGAAGTATACGCGAGTCCTTTGCTGTAGAGAACTAATTTTCAATCAGTAAACGAATGCATAGTGTTTCAGAAATGTCGGGCTATGAACGCATGTGCTGTCTACACGTGAAGACATGGACCTGGATCATTGCCCTCGTCGAGTTGATCATCGCAGTGATAGGATTTGCAGATATTATCGGAAATCTGGTCGACAGGCAGCATAGAGCAGAGTACGACGCGCTTCAATTAGAGATGAACTGCTTGCTTTTACAAGTGGAAATCGGAGCAAATTGGATTATTTTGCGGCGCTTTAGTTTCAGTATACGTAAACAACCACGAACCGTCGTCAAATGTGGATTCATTCGCAAATTGCTCTCATATTTCCAAGTGATAAATGGGTAACCCAGAGAACAATTATTATAGACTGACGGTAGGTAACAAATCAGTTTAATCGTTGCTGTTCGATGCATTTCCACGGCAATTTTACCAAAGGCATTCAAAACTTACCCTTAGGAGTTTAGGAATAACAGTCGAGTTAGTCTCAACAGAAAAACAATGCGTTATTTAGGCCAAGTTTCAAGCATAGCAGATGGTAAACGCATACTTGATTCATTGCATATGTGTATTTCAGAGCGGCATTTTGGGCGCAGCTAGCCATCGAAGCAATCTGGGTGTTGTTCATTGTTATGCTCGTTGTGGCTCTTTCGAAGAATCGAGCTCAGCTCATCATTCCTCATCTCGTCGTATCGGTCAGTTATTACAATCATATCATCAATGTTCCGCAGCTTGGGGTGCATTTGGTTGCAAATGTTTACGACTCTGGGTAAACACCTCCAACACACCCGACATCCGGCTGGCATTTGAGTAAAATACCAAGTTTTTAGCCGCTTGATAGCAAGCTTCGGGTCACTCGAGCAGATTATGCCCGCTGCCCGCGCCCGCAGTCGTGCCAATTGATGAGGCTCTGCCTATGTAGGCTTCGATGCACTATAATCACTTTGTCCACCACTCCATTCGCTTGCAGCTTAAACGATATGTTATTCCCGCATCTTAAGCCGATAACGAGATCTACGAACTCTCTTTATTAATTATGATAAGCCTCACAATGCTTTCTAAAATTCTCCCACTTCAATATGATAAATGTATAAAATATCTTCAACCTTCTGTTGCAGTTCGCGGTGGTCGTCTTCTTCGTCGTCGATACGATCATCCTTATTATTAATGTATTCACCTTTTGGGTGTTCATCTACAACGGCTTGTTGATCATTATCGTTCTCAGCTTTATTGTGGTCGAATATCGCTGCTATTTATGGATGAAAGAGTACCACGAAATCGGCATCGATATCTAAGTTAATCCGAGCGTACTCATCGCCAATGACCAATGAAGAGAACGAACTTGTTCAAAATTATTGCTTATGATGAATATGTCACACTATTCACTGTATTACAATGTGTATGCGCGTTTCAATAAACTATTTTATGTGCAACTTAGCTCGTCACAACATTGCTGCTTTCAGCAATTGAGAACATATTTTAATCATAGCGAAGAAAGAAGGGCACGCCAGCATTCGAAGGGCGCAGCAACGGTAACCCCTACAAAGGCTCAAAGCGTAACCATATTGGAGATATAGCTAAGCTGACTAAAACTTTCTTCTGCAAATGCTGGTGCCAACCAAATATCACATCATGATTCATTCTGTTTCTACATGATGCTTTCAAGAAGACAAAGTCACATATATATTACCTCATAATTTTCTCTCTGGTGCCACAGTTGCTACGCTGCATCCCTGCACAATGGCAACCCCGACGAGTTCAGTCGAATCAAAATTTCTTCTTAATGGTACAAATGATCATACATTTGGTCTTAGAGTCGAATTTTCAAGTAATTACTTCGCCATTCTCCGAGAAGTGAACAAACAAACGACGATTTCCTATATTTTCACCTGCTGTTAAACACGCATGCGTGTTTTAGTTGTTATCACGCTATTAAATCTGCTCCTTACAAGAACAGTGGTCTAGCCGTCTCCCTATTCAGAGAGCTCTATTTACCCAACATATCGCTAGCCCACCTATATTCTTCCTCCTCCTGCACAAGTGTTCCTTTTACTTCGAAAACACGAAAACTTTGGATTATATTTTGATTGGAAACTCAAATTTGAAGTTCTTTAACGTTGTGGCGAGTGAAATTCCTACATGCATTTATAATAATCCCGCACTTCGGAGAGAAGCTGTTCATGTAAGTTTATTTCTTTTTGATTATACAAATGTGCTCTCGCCGAGCATTTTACGTAAAAATAAAATTAATGAAGTGGGATCAGAGAGATCAATTAGTGTTTGTTCAGTGTTCGGGTCTAATATCAGCATTAATTATGATGTGAACAGTTGCTCTTAATGATAACTCTCACTGCGCTCTCTGACATACATTGATATTATCAAACTCTCGTCACATCAACGAATCCCAATGGTTTTGGTCAGGTGTTCATTGACGTCATAATTATTGAGCAGCAGCGACCTTTGAATTGCATCTGTCAGGAATTGAAGGGCTGAGAGCCAGTGAAATAATTTGATCGCTTCCGTGTACATTAGTGTTTAGTTTCACGTTTCTCTTCGATGCTCATGAACGGAACAAACTTATCGACGCTTGGCGCGATCGTGGGACCTCTTTCAACTGCAAGTCTTGTAGTGTACATTATTGAAATGCTTGTGTATGTGAGCGCAATTGCATTCTGCCTGATATTTTTCCTCTTAATAATTCGAGTGAGCCTGTTTCACCCAAATCTGCGCATTTTACTTGGAAATATGGCTATCGGTTGCGTTATTCAAGGTAAGTTTCAGTTATGTGGTGTTCTACTTGCTATACGATTGAGCATGCTAAAGTATACATTTTCTTGGTTCTTTCGAGTTGAAACATAGCCAAATGCGTTTGACGTAAAGGTCAATGTGTTGCGCTGAATGCGATATGACGTTTTATCGCAGCATGTCGATCAAATCGAATATCACATTTCACTCTATGAATTTGAGGAATTTTTGATATGGTTTTCGCTGAAACTGTTTCAGCCTGAAATTCTGTTTTTGAACAATTTTAGGGATATCGCGACAAGTGGTGCTTATTCAGACATTGTTGGTGCCGGATAGTAATAATTCTACCGGTTATTTATTCTTCTGCTGGCTTGTGGGAGCCGTATACATGGCCGCAATCCATATCGTCTCTCTAAGCCTAATCGCTCTGGCGATAGAAAGATTTATCGCCACCATTAACGCAAAGACCTACGAAACCAAGCAAAGTATAGTCCTTGGAGTTGGACTGGTAACATTTCAGGTAAGCTAATTGTGGAAATTGTGGAATTGTGAAATCGGGGAATGGTTAATTATCATCCTATTATTCCCCCTTTTTGTCCAATCGCGATATTTAAAATTCTGCGAGCCCGCAAAAACCATAGTTTAATTGAAAAGACGACGATAAATGTCATTGTATTAATTGGTCAAAGTTTCAGTGGATTTACGCATGCGGCGTAGTGCTGATAAGCAAACTCGTCGAGGAAAGCGAAGTAGTTGGTGAAACAACGTGCAGTAGTCAAGGGTATATGTCGGGCGGTGTGATACTGACCTCGCTGTGCATTGTTCTGCTCACAAGCGTGATTGCAGTCGCGGTGAGTATTATGCGTTTATAGTTTAAATTTGTACTCCAAATGAAAATTAAATCATCAATTTATAAGGGCACGTGTCCACTAATAGGCCGTGTTCTCGATTCTCGCGTGTTCTCGATCACGCGATTATTTACAGCCATCAATACCATTTTAAGGTCGCCTCTGAGCTACGAAAAATATTTTGAACGTAACAATTCGTGTTTAAATTGCAAACAGGTTACGGTGTTTTCTCCCCTGACTGTCGTGGCTTATGCCGACTGGGATACAGGGACCAAGAGCAGTATTAATCTACCGCTTCTAACATTATATGCGATATACCCTCATAGCGGAAATGAGCGTTCTGAGTTGCGCTAAGACTGCCCAAATGCGGAGAGGATTCTGCAGCAGCTGTCTATAGATAGTTAGCAGTGGATAAAGTGATCGCATGAGCCGTTTTTTTCGTATGGGGGTCACGCGGTCTTCAGCGGGAGATTGAAGGCGCTCCAAAGCCTTATGACGTCTTGGAATGAGCCCAACTTAGCCGCCCTCCAGTCATTTTATCAGGTGGGTTAGGTTGCTTAATAGAAAATCCGGCCATCATTATTACAAGAGCGCTTCGAGCTGAGGCTGGAGGCAAATATTTCCACATTGCGGGATAAACAAGTAGGCTTCAGCTTGTCGTTTGCCAGCGAGTGTTGTTCAGTCGGAAAATAATGACGTCATTAATTACTACTTCCTGGTTTTATAGCCATAGTTGGGTTAAGATTTTAGTACTAGCAATTTAAAGGGACAGTATTGCTGTTATTATTAATCAATGTATGCGAGTCGCAAATGGAATCAAAGTTTAATTTTGATTTGAACGGGAATATGAGATCAAAAGACAGAAACTGAGAATTATTTCAAGCCTGATTTCTGTCTCTGGAGTAAAAATTAAATGCTAAGTTTAATTCGACTCTTCTAGCAACTTCGATTGATATACGATTCTGACTCTGACCTTTGAATAGCTAACGTAAATATCATGCTCTTATTTTAGTAACAGAACTGGAAAAAAGTAACTTATAACGCCATTTATTTTTGATACAAAAATTAATATAGCTGCTTGCTCATCAGTAAATTAGAGTGACAGAGAGAGGTGGCTTGGGAGCCAACCATTAAAACATAGGAAACTTGATAAATAAGGCAATTTGCTTCTCCTATCTAATCTTAGGCCATTTTCATAAAATATTTTCACTATTCAATCGCAAATTCCTTTTCTGAAACTGAATTTTTTCGAGTTGGGAGTCGAGGACTGAGTGTTGAGATCGTTTTATGAAACAAGCCCCTGGACTACCGGTCGCGCACTGGCTCAGTATACCAAACGCCAAGTTCGACCGTTGCACTACGCAATGTGGTTTCCGATCGGCTTCAATCTGCCGCACCCTACGCACCGATGATTGCTCATTTCTGCGCTTTCCTATGGCATAATGCTATTTAAATGACGTTTCAGATATTCATTGTATTGTTACATACCAACAAAAAACGCTATGAAACCACCTTCTTGAATCGCTCACTACATTCGCTCAGCGAGCGATATCAGTTGTCTGAAAATATAAAGACTACTCGACTACTCTTCCCTGTGGTCACAGCAAATGCCATCTGTTCTTTTCTCTGCATTTTTATTGGTATTTTTATAATCGCTTGTGACGCCGAATCTGCGATTGCAAAGGTATACTATTTTAGAATTGATGTGTGAATCGCTTAAGTAATGCATGTTGTAATGAATGTCATGTCGCATCAGTGATTTGGCAGAGAGGGAGATTTATTGAGTCGCAGTATATTAAAATAAATATGCTAAAAGGAAGCGCCTATATTATCCCTTGTTCAGATCTCAGTCCTAAAATTTCCCTGTAAACGATTTTTACATCGAACAACCATTTTTCCCCTACCGCGGCTAATATCATAAAACCGTTGTTATCGCAGTTGTTACATTTGAAATTGCGGGAAGCGCGCTGATTGGTCAGATAAAGTGTTTTGGGAAGAAAAATTTACGCGCACGTCATAACCGACCAATCAGCGCGTTTCCCACAATATCAAATGCAACAGCTGCGATGATAATAGCTTTGTGAAATCGGCCCCCGATCATCCTGATTAGCCATCTCGAAGCACCGATCGAGAGGCGAACGAGCCCATCAATCGAATGTTTGTTATTTCAACTTCGATTGAATTTCGCCGGTTGGCCGGTCGGTCGGTGTGTCGGTGCATTGTGGGCGTTGCTTCATGCGCTCGCCTGTTGATAGCGTTCTTCAACTCCACTGAATTTAACGTCTTCTGAATCGCCTTTATTGTAGATACTTGTACAAGTGGCTCTCTATATTGTCTCGCTTTTACTCCCTGGTTACGCTGCAATATTTCCTTGGCTGAGCGCGTTCGGCCACCCTGAACTTCAGAAGGAAATGCAAAAGACTCTCCGATGCTGCCTGACGGAGCGTATAGTACCTGAGCAGCCGAAAAATGCAAATGGAGTCGAATTGATTTTGAACCGCGAACATGAACAATCGGCTCATTTTGAAGCCATGAACAATGCCTGGAATGCATGACCAATTTACCAACACAAGCATCTTCAATTCTTCAAAGCATTGCCAAAACGCTTCGTCGAAGAGGCACAAAGCCACTTTTTAAATCGTCAAGTTTTCTTATATTGGCAAATTTCATGTTGATCTCAATGCGATACTGCTGAAGATGTTCTTTGCACTTGTATGCACCGTTTTATGAATGAACGCACTCGCGCACGCTTCAAGGACATAAAGGTCACCGAAACTAGCGTTTAAAATTACATGCAACAAAAGTGCAAGGACATCATCAGCCAGTTACATAGCAACACATAGATATATAGCATGGGAAGCTGTGATGAGGCAAATTCATGCGAGAGACAATCGCAAAGTAGCCAGAAACTTGAACATGTTCTGCGCGTGCCGCTCAGCAAAAGCGGCCCACGTTCGACTCGTAACAATATTGACATTGTTGTCTTTTGGTAAACATGTTTATGACATTGAGCTTTAGTAATACGAACGCGCTATCACCGTTGAACCTTATTCATGACGAAACATAATTTGTCTCAATTTTCAGTTTTTTGATCCATGTACTTAGCACTTTTTGTAATCAACAAGTTATAAGAGTCCTCGATAGTTGGGTACCTAATGTTGTGGGCTTGAGATATTGATAGACTTGATCGCTAGCAGGAATAAATATTGTATTCGTTTTTCCAACAAAGAAGAATCTTGAACAAATAGTTTGTTATTGACAAGTGGTAATGCTCGCTCAAGAGGAAAGGTGACGAAAATTGTTGATGCATGTTCATAAATTGTACGTGCAAGCGTGAATAATTGGCGAAAACACTGACTGTTTTTGTATTGTGGCTGACATAAAGGTTGCACTCTACTAGCTCTGCATTTGAAGAATTTGAAGTTGGCAAGACTGTGCTACGATTAAGGCAGCAATATGTTGAAGAGCGATTGCTGGAGCATTTCCTTTTTGTTGTTACTCTGGGGTATGTGTGCTATTTTGATGGCGTAATCTCACCTCTTCTATTACCCCCCCCCCTACGCAACAAAATAATAATAATAGCCGCCCTAAGAAAAAGTAGTGGGGCTAATTTCATAAAAGCAATCTAAATGTTAAAATGTTAAAAAGTAATCAAATATCCGCATTGTTATCGCTCATTTTTTCATAACAGCTAAGATTATAATGCCCACTTAGTGATGACAATGCAGAAATATAAATACAATTATACACTTTACATTAAGACTGGGATTTTATGAAATAGGCGCCCTGGACGCAAAATAAAATTAAACATTACAAAACACATTGGTTTCAGCCAATGTTTGATCGAAACTGGAGCAAGAATAGTATTAATTACGCTATTTAGCGATTAAAATTGCTAAAAATTGCAAAGTATTATCACTTCAACACATATTTTGACTTGAATATAACTTTAAAATATTATGTATCTTCTCCGTCAGCATAGTGATATTAATTAAGAGCGATTAATAGAAGTACAGTAAGTTTAAATTAAGGCTTTTGCATATCAGAGAAATATTATCAAATGCCTACAAGTTCGCGAGTAGAGTTGACGAGATGAAATTCTGAATGTGCTTGTTTTACACTGCAAAAGCACTTCTAGCGTAACTCCACAAAAAAGTTTTGATTAAACTAATATAACTACCACGTTTGTTAATCTCTTTTTGATAGGTTATCCAATGATGATTTTTCTTTGCCCTGACGTAATTTGTGCCTTTTAAGGGCAGCCTGATTCAACTACGGCATGCTCAGAACATGCTGTAAAGAAAGCAATATTTGATGGATACGATAATCAGCTTCGACCGGTGAAAAATCAAGCGACAATAACTCATCTTACTGTTGATATGACCATTTACAGTATAGTTTCCATCGTAAGTTAAAGTTGACGAGGAAAACTTGGAATAATCAAAGGAAAGAGATGAGTACTATATTATCTTTGTTCCATCGATTCGTTTTCAAAAAAGTAGAAACACTGACCAAAGTAGAGACTTAAATATTAGCTTATGCTTATGGATATTCATGGGTAGAAGCAAAATCAAACGGCTGAGCCAAAGTTGAGCCGGTGCAACTGAGAGCCAGACGAAATCGGGAACAGAAGATCACCGCGAATATGCAACAAGTTCCTGGTTAAAGTTCACGTCATCACATTGAATGTGTATAAAAAGAATGCAATAGTATTACAGATGTGCCTATTTTAGAATGAGCAAGACGAAAAAATTGAGCTGTTAACATGGACACATATGACTTGGACCGATGAATTTCTCCAATGGAATGCAGCTGACTTTGGCGGTTGTGAGGAAATCTATACGTCGGCAAGCACTGTTTGGATGCCTGATTACTTTGTTTCCAGTTTGTAAGCCAGTTCTTTTGTGTAAAGTATAGATAAAAGCAGCTGAGCACTGAAGTGTAACACATTCATTGATAAACAGGATCTTTGTCTACGGTAATGAAGAGTAGGGCCTAACAGTTTTCGAAGTGTCCTTTTCTTAAGTGAAAATGGTCAGTATTCAAAACACTTTTGGCGATATAATTAATAATGTTGATATATTTCTGTTTTTTAGACAAGGTACAACAATGATATTGTTTCAGACTCGAAACTGAGGATATTATATCAGAAGAAGCGCTCTACGCGACCGTTTTCAGCAACGGGACTATCGCGGTATCTGTGCCTCAGCACGCAACACTTCGTTGCATTATGGATATAACAGAATTTCCTTTCGATACTCAAAACTGCACCATTACTGGCGGCCCGTGGTGGTACTCAAGTGATCAAGTAGTGGTGCACATGTATAAGGATAGACCAGAAGGTGTGCCGGCCGTACGCACGGTAATAGTAAACCTTTTTTGATTTAAATGATGATACCGTATTTTTAGAAATACTGGCACAGTGCCACTATTGTTTCAATTCCCTCTCTAACGTGTGTTATTATTTCTTAAAATACGGTAGTTATATTATCTAAAGTTTTCATCAACAATGGACTGATAATGTAATATATTATCATAGTTATCCGTTTTCTAAAATTCCAAGTGAGATTAAATGGGGTTGTGCAAACGGCAGTTTCCAACTATAATTCGTATTTTATGTGATTGTTAAGCTGAAAAATTCACAAGCGTGTTACAGCATTAGGATATGTTAAGCTATCAACAGTTTTAGAAAACGATTACGTTTTGGTCTCAGTGTTTCGCCAAATATGATAGCAAATAATGTGAATTAGATATCATCAACTGGTCTTTTCAAACTTTCAGACCAAAGATCAAAATTTAATATTGGACGTAAAAGTCTGTAGTATCAATTAGTTATTCCCGTACTCTTTCAGTGAACTGTCCTCGTTAGTCAAATGTTCTGATTATTCAATTGACCGGTTCCCCAATCTACCGTTACATGCATATCATGGTACTGATATTTTTACTACGATACACGTATGCGCAAAAAAGTTGCCACTAGTCACAATATTTGTACGGAAACATATCTTTTGACATTTTAAGATCGATTATTTCGTGAAATTCGAGGACTTTTCGTAAATCAAAGGACTTTAGAAATATTAGCGAATGTTCGAATTGTTCCAGTATGAAAACTTCATTCTTCCCATTTGAATAAATTTGAATACCGCATGCCTTGTTATCCCAGCAGATTTGTTTCTTGCAGGGCAGCTCAGAATTTGACACCATTTCATTTACGGGTGTAGAACATACAGGCGATTACTCAGATCAATACTCTGAAATCATTTTAAGTCTGGTGTTGAAGCGACGTCCTGAGTACTATATATTTGTATTATTTATTCCATCATTTCTTCTAACAATGCTGTGCATAATTGGGATTTTCACACCAAATTCAAGCGATGGCGGCAGAAATGAAAAGATGACTCTGGGTCTCACTACTCTTCTATCGATGGCCGTTATTTTGAATATAACTGCAGATGCAATGCCAAAAAGTGCAAAGGGCCTGCCGTTGCTGGGTAAGAGAAATTGTTCCATTTATTTTATACCTCCAAATCTCGCACTTTGAAGCGGTCTTTGCAATGTCCGTGTACCATTCCTGTCTGTGCACTTTTTAATGTTTTTTCATTTCTGAAACATCAATAAAACAAGAAAATAAATCAATCAGTCAGCACTTGTTATTTTCCTTTACAAAAAATTATTGTCTTTGGTTCCAATTTATCTGCTCACATCTACCATTTGTTATGCTGTCATTTACAGTTCCATAATTTTGCTTTTACATTCCTTCAGGCTACTACGTCCTTTATGAAATAGGAATGTGCTCGTTATCAACCATACTGTCGACAGTTATAATATGCGTGCACGAGCGAGCAAATAGAGAAAACTGGAATCCACCTGCGTTCCTTCGATGGATGGCCTCTATACCGTCTCCATGGGATTGCATAAGGCGCGTATTAATTTCTGGCAAAGAAAATGAAATTTCAAACAATGTTCACAAGGCATCAACATCGAAAGAAAATCTAACTTGGATCGACAAAAATAGTACGAAAAGTAAGGAGTCCAGTCTAAATGCTTCCTTGCGCACCACGATCGAAGGCAAGGAAATGATGGCAAGTTTGCAGCAGATAATTTCGAGAATTGACGAACATTTGAAGAATTTGAATGACAGGGAAGAACGAATGGGCGTTTGGGCAGCTGCACTCGCCAAAATTGATTTATTTTTATTGGTCATCCTATTAACTGCGAATTGTGTTTTAACATACGTAACTGTAGTTTTCAAATAGGTATCAGATATGTACCACAGGTTGTCGCCCCCAACCCACCGTATGTGGTACACTTTGATCATTAATCGACTGGCTGATTTATCTGAATTTTTTCATTTGGGTAATGGTACCTGTTAAATTTATTAACAGCCAGAAATTAATTTTAAATCGTTAGTTATGTATGAATTGCGTAGTGTGAAATAATTCGTTTTTTAAATTGATAAACTTGTCACACTGGATCAAAGTGGATATTCCACAATCAGTTATGACTTAGGGTGGAACGTGATGAGTATAACCTGCTTTAGTATTTTATAGTAGCTCTGTTAAATTGCATACATAAGTATAAGTTCCCGCGGAGGTTTAGACGATATTGTGGCAGTGCAAATTGCTATTAGCTCGTGGCCATATCTGCTATACTTGGTGTACATACTCCGTTTAGAAAACTGAAGTAAACCAAAGCTGGTCTTTCGCGTAATCCGAAAATTAATGGCGAATCGCTCAATCGAGAGCAGCTCGCCTCGAGACTCTGGACTCGAACTCCATAAAATTCTGAAGACTGTCAAAGTCGTCCTTTTGAGGTTTCTCGTGTATTTCAGCGTTATACCCTTCTGTGACTGACGATCACTCATTTCGCATCATTCATTACATGTTATATACCATTTCCATATTCTCTAAGGACAATTACCATATTGATTTGACTTTAAAAAAGTTCTTTTTGCATTGGAAAGTATCTTTATCAAAGTGGAAGTGATATAAAATCGGCCCAAACCAAGATGAGGTAGCCTTCGGGGTCGCATCAACAACCACTAGTATAAACAGTCAAAACAACCTTTAAACTTAAACCATCAGAGAATAATTCATGGAAGAATTATAATTCCGATTCGCACAACTTGCGATTGCAGCACTTTGTTAAACAGAAATAATGCATCACGTGACAGTGACTTAACCCAATTCTGCAAATGCACGTGTTCTGCTAAATAAATCGTTGTACGGTGAAATGAGGATTACTTGTTCGGCAAAAGCAACAAGAATTTTATTTTTTTGCGCGATTCACTTGAACAGGAGCTCGCGAACAACACACTTGCGATCACCATGAAATGTCATGAAAGTAATACAGCTTTAAGTTGCGAATGAA
>NIUQ01001320.1:0-32263 GCA_002796945.1 Plectus sambesii | reverse complement strand
TGACTAAATGGCCTCCGTGACGAAGACCTACCTATTGGCGGTCGTCTCGATCGCGATCGGGGCGTCCTACCAGTTCTTCAACTTCAACATCGTCAACACATCGCAGACCGTGGTCGTCAGCTGGATCAACGAGACGTACGCGGCTCGCGATGGCGGCCGAGCCATGGATGCGATGACGCTCACTTATCTGTGGTCGGCGGTCAGCTCGGCGTGTCTGTTCGGCTCGATTTTTGGCAGTTTGCTGACACAACCAATCGCGGAACGTCTGGGAAGACGCTACGGCTTGGTGTTGACGAGCCTCACAGCGATATTCGGCGGCTGCCTGTGCCTTTTGGCGAAGAACGTCGCGTCGCCCGAGCTGCTCATCTGCGCCCGCTTCATACTCGGCCTGAATGTCGGCGCTTGCTGCGGTCTCGCGCCGCTCTATCTCACCGAGATCAGTCCGGTCAAGTATCGCGGCGCCGCAGGAACTGCTCACATGCTCGCCATCGCTCTGGGCGACTTGTCCAGCATGGTGCTCGGTCTGCCGCAGCTGCTAGGCACTCCAAGTCTGTGGTCGTTCGCGTTCGCCTGGCCGATCGTTCCCGCTCTAATCTTTCTGATTTGCTTGCCGTTTGTGCCCGAGAGTCCTCGCTATCTACTCTTCGCGAAAAATGACCTACCGCGCTGTCGGCAATCACTCGAAAAACTTGTACATAAGGACTTGGTCGAGCAAGAGGTGGCCGTGCTAATTAAAGAAGCTAGCCGTGCCCATCATGTGTGTGCTTTCTTTATTATTCCTGAAATTATGAAATCACATTTATCGTATCTGCTTGCAGCAGCGGAGCCAATCAGACCAGCCGGTCAGGTCGATCGACCTGTTTCGGCACCGATGGCTTCGCCTTCCTCTTCTGATCGCCATGCTGGCCATGGTCGGTCAACAGTTTACGGGCTGCGTCGCTGTCTTCAACTACTCGACAGACATTTTCATTCAAGCGCGCATCCCTGCCGAAACGGCCAAGTACTGTACAGTCGGCATCGGGTTGGCCTACTTCTTGAGCGTTTTGCCGTCGCCCTACTTTATTGAGAAAGTGGGAAGACGACCGTTGGCACTGATCCAACTGGGCGGATGTTTGGTAGGATTGATCTCGCTTACTGCATTGAGCTTCGTGCAAGAGTCGTCTTCGGCCGACTGGTTGCCGTACGTGAACATAGGCTCGTTGGTGTTCTACATGGCGGTGTACGGCGCTGGATCGCCAGTTCCTTGGTTGATTGCAAGCGAAATGTTTTCGCAGGAATACAGATCGGCGGCTGTTTCAATCAGCAGTATGACGTCCAATCTGCTCGCATTCGCCGTGTCAGCGTTCTACTTGCCTTTCCAAAGAGTATTACTTTTTTGACCGCGTTGCATGCCGCGTTTTATGAAATAGGGGCGGTGCATGATTGTTATTTCAAGTCTTCCAGTTTTACTTCACTTTTGGCCAAAACAGGCTTATTTTAAATCTTCAATATTTTACCCTGAAATATTTAATCTTTCAAAGTAATTCAGCACTTTTTGCATTTCATTTTGACAAACTTGCGTTCGAACTGATTGCAAATGTGATAAACTGGAATAAATAAGTATATGTCAAAGAGTAATGCCCAAATTTTTATTAAGTAACGAAGAACAACGTTGTCAGTAGCTTTGTGCGAAATAACCTACAAAGCTTAACAATAACACTATATTCAGACTGTCGGCGTGTCGTGGAGTTTCGTCCCCTTCATTGTTGTTCTGTCAGTGGCTGTCGTCGGAATTGCAATTCTACTGCCCGGTAAGACCAACTCTAAGTAGGCATTAAAGATTTGCGCGCATTGTGTAAAATTTGCAGAGACAAAGAACCGTACGATTGAGGAGATTGTGTGTGAGTTCAGACAACGCAAGAGAACCCTGTCGATTGCTCTGGGGGCTGACGACGACGACGATGCGGAGCGTCGACCATTACTGATAGAATCTGACAAACCAGATGGTGCTTATGAAGTCAGCGGCAGCTCCAATGATATCATCACAATATGATCATATTCCACTGTCTCAGATAGACGATAAAACTTCCATTGTGTTTTTTTGCGTGGCAAAAACTGGTATTGTTGTGCGGGCTATTTACGCGGTCGTTTACAGCGAATAAAATGACAATGTTCCGACAGAAAACTAGAGCACTGCTGCTGGGCGCGCATTCCAGAGTTAGTGTGAACAATCGAATAAAAACACGTGTAAACCTATAACCACAGAATGACCTACGGCTACTGACGTGCAACCGGTCTTTCCTTCAACCGAAGCGGTTGGATCATCGCAGTCAATTGGAATCAGATGAATAGATTGTACACACTTTTGTTCGTTGCCAAGCAGAATTTTCTGCGTCCTCTGAACAACAGAAGAAATGTTCCATGTTATGTTTGCCGTCTATTTTGTAATTGTTGCTATATTGGCACAAGGTTTGTGACTTGTCGAATGTAATAGCCTTTCAAATATTTTTTTGTATGACCGCTGCCGAAATAGAGAGGTCACCACGCAATATCTTTAGTTAATAAGGGTAGTCATAATATAGCTATGATTAACTTTTTTCTTGAATTTCATTTAATCAAATTGTGCTGTAATTTGTCAAAAACGTTTAGAACATTTATATCAGCGAAATATTTTTGCAACTATTCGTAAAAAGTCTTCAAAAACATTTCTACACTTGGATAGTTTGCAAAAGTAAGGCAAGTTGAGGCTCTATTCGGTCGCGTGTGGTAATCTGCTCTCAAACCCCGACAGTTCTCCTAATCGTCTACTGTTGCAGAAATACCTGTTGAACAGGTGGTTGTTGGAGTGGAAGTGGGCCTACTGAAAGATGTTCGTCCAGTGAAGATTAAGCTTACCAGCGAGCCAGAGAGCATTGACGAAGCCATTCAGATCGATCATATTATCTGGACGACGAATGAAGCGGAAAATCAGCAAGCAATATATTGTGTTGGCAAGATGCCAGCAAGCTTGATGCGCTTCGAGTGCGTCGACTGTGAACTGTTGAACATTACCGATATGGCAGAAATCTTCAACAATACCAAGGATATCACCGAGAAGACTGGCTTCCCGGTTAGTCATTCGCAACTTTTCGGTGCAAAAATGAGATGACACCACTAAGTGGATATTTCGAAAAATGAAGGTCGTGAACGGTGCCAACCGTTTTGCGGCCGATCGGGCAGACCCGCCAACGGCCGAAATCCGCCATATTTCGTCCAGTTTTCTGTCACTATGCCGCGCGAGATTGATTTGTATCTGTCACAATTTGCAGTCACAGTAGTATTGGGCCGATTTCACATCGCGTACATTTAGCAAAAATTGTGATCGAATTTGTTTCCAAAATCTCTTCTCAGACTCTGAACTCGAATTTCGTAGCGTGTCCGCAGCGTAAAGACGCACTCATGCTTCTGTTGTACGCGTCCTGAGAACGAACCTAGAGGTAGGGGGCCTATTTTTCGAGAAAACGCGCCGAGTTCTAGTGAAGCCGGGATTAGTTATGAAATCATTAGAACTAATGATATTAGCATCAGGTCAGAAATTGATGAAGTTGGAACTGACACCTAATGAAATGCACGTATATTGATCGGATGTTGTCCTTTTTATAGACGATCGCGTTGGAAAATGTGCCCGCACAGGCGATGAACATCATTTGGACTGGACTTCGAGTGGTTTGCCAGGCGGGATTGAACGACACAGAGAGCGAGTCGGAAATCGAAAGCTCTGCTGCCGCAGTCGTCGAGGTGCGCGTTGCTAATTTCGACAAGCCGCGCGTGTTTACGGCGGAACCATCGGGCTACACTTAATGATCGCACACACTTTATTCGAACGCATTAATTCGTTGTATTCTTTAATTATACGGTGTGAGACAAGTACTGCGAAACTCCATAAAATTCTTCACCGACTGGCGGTCTACAATTGTTAGAACTCTTCAATAATTTCTCCATGTCGATGTCGCAAACAGATAGCAAGTTAGGCTATTAAGAACGCTAGCAGAAGCAGAAAAGCAAGCTTGGCAGAGAGCCAGCATAATCACAAAGCCGGACGAAAATTAGCAGAAGGCTGCATCGTACAGCAATAGTCAAAAGGCACAGACAGAACATCTAGACGTCCTAGTATGTTGCAAGTATAGACGTTGCTGGACCCGCTCTGTCCTTTCCAGCAGAAGCACTTTTTTACAGATAGGTGAAAGCGAGGAAATTTCGGTTTTACACTTGAAGCACAATGGCACCATTTGTCATTCAATACATCGGTCGAACCCTGTTATTCAGGTGACTGACTAACCCGTCGCTTCAAGTAAAAACCATGTGTCCTCGCGATTATCTAACTTGTACCAAGTGCTTCTGTTGAAGCGAAACGAGCAGGCCCGAGTATTTCTAACTGCGAAAAAGGAAACGGCTGAATAGATGCATAGGCTCGAAGCGTAGCAGCAGTAAAATGACATCCGAAGGAGAAACTGTTATTTGTACCTAAGCTCATACATGGGTCTGTTTCTTCTTACCCATCACCCACTCGGCCACGCCAATGAAGTAGACCATCTGAGCAATGCCGAACAATGGAGCCATCACGAGCATACGGCAGCCCGCGCCCTTGAACAACGCCCTCCAGCCTTCGTTGCGGAGGATCGAGCTGAAATTGCTCGGGTTGCAGTCGTTGCTTTTACTTTGTACAAAACTGCGTCAATATTCGTTCAAAGACGCCATTTCATACAAATCGTACAAAGCCGCTCGATGAGTTAATAGAAAATCCCATTTCAATCTAACCACGATAAGACTTGGGTGCAGTTTTGCAGACAACTAGTGCTTTCAACTTTTCTCTCAGCGCATAAATTAAAATTTTCAGAGCAACTGAACTTGGTATTACGGTACTACGGTATTATGACACTGGCTGCTGAATTATCCATTGCAAGAGACTTTGAGCAAAAAAATAAAGAAGGCAAAAGAAACGTACGTAAACGCGTGAGTGAATCCTCTATACTCCACTTCGCCCGCGCCGCGATTTATCGTTTGAAGTCGCGTTTTGATGACTGAAAAACGCTAATAATATCGCCATGGTCCAATGAGGAGCAACTAACCGTCCAACGGCGTGACGCTGAACGAAGACACCGCGCCCGACGTGATACCCGCCAGGAACGACGCGTAAAAGACCGCATCGCCGCTGCCATCGGACTTGCGTGGTCCCTGAAGAGTAATTAAAGTAATTCACTTTGTGAGTTCCGCCTTGATAAATGTTCCCGCAGAGAATTAGGACAGCAGTATTTTTTATGAAACAACTTATAGTCACAATTGGCCGATTGGTAACAAGAAATCTTAGACTGAAGAGAGTAGTGCTTTGAAAATCGAGAGCGCTTCTTTCTATCAAATTATGCATGCAAGAATCGAGAGGTGGCTGTCATTCTTGGCGAAAAACGGTTAAATCGCACCGAAAAGCGAGCTCATCTTTGCCGACTACACTGTTTGACTCAATTCCTTGTTACTAATCGAAAAATTGTGACTCTAAAGCTAAATCGTATTCAGACGGTTTTGAAAATACATAAAATGTACGAACCAAATTATCCAACTTGGCGAACAAGGGAAAGTAGATAACGGAGAAGGTGACGTCACGAGCCATAGTGGCGCCAATGCCGCGATACAAGCCAAAAATGCCCTTCTCCTTCAGCAGATTGATAGTCAACTGAGTGGCAGTGAGTTTCTTCCCTCCAGCCGCTCCTGAATATCAAGATCATCATAGATGATTCATGGATAACTCATATCACTCAGCACGTTGNGACTGATTAAAACGAGGATCTGAATTTTGTACGGCGATTTAGTATAGAGGCTAAATATTTTCTATTGGTGTTACGCGCTTGTCAAAAATATTTAAACCAGCGTGCTGTTTGACGCGAGCTGTCCTTTCAGGCAAAAGGGATAAGCAAGGAGGATACCAGTTCGGCCGGCATCCTGCATTTGAATCTTGAGCAGTTCCATAGGCGTTGTGATGATGATTTGGCAGAAACCGGCGCTACCACCGGCAATCATACCCCGTATCGTTGACAGTTGGCTGAAATCCACACGCCATTCATCGCTTTCTTCAGCATTTCATTCTACCCTCACCGTTCACCCGTGGAGAGCTTGTGACGGAAGAAATCGTTCGCTACGAGCTTGATCGCTTTCTCCGGTGTGATCAATAGGATGTTCACAGCACTACCTGGATATTAAAAGGGTTTTAGCGAATAGTGGAATAGGGATAAGTATTCAATATATGAATGTAAATATAGACATAATTGTACATATAGGGTAACACGAGCATTCTTCATAGCTTTTTTGAATGCAAATCGTGAATCTTTTCGACTATAAACAGGCCTTGATTCGTATTAGAGCAGCGAAAAGCCTATCTATTCCATCATCTGGATCTAATCCAAGCAACTGCACTTATCCATGCATTCCAGCGCATAAATTCTAAACAAACCTGCATAAAGTCCACGGATCTTGCTAAAAGTGCTGGCGCCACCACTGGCCCATGTCTTCTTCGCACAGTCGACGCTAAACGATGAAGGTAACGCTCGAAATCAACTGCAAAGCGCAATTTCGAAACTGACATTCCACTGTACATTCCTTTGCCATCCGGACCAACCCGCTGGTTCTGCAGCCGAGTCTTTACCAAGTCGATGGGGAACACGCATGTTACGCCGACGATTCCCGCAAATCCACCGTTCAAGATCTTAGGCAGGTACCTAAAGATGATTCAATAGCTTTTGCAATATTGGCCCCCTTTCGCATTGGCTTCCTAAGTTTAAGTCGTATTTAATGCAATTCGTACATACTATAAAAGGAAGAAGCGATCAGGAAGTGTTTTTTGACATGTGCGAGAAACAGTGCTGAGAAGCACAAATTCAAAAATTCGATTGAACTCAAAAAGAACAAAAATGCAATATATTGTTAAATTTGCATTGCTCTGCACCGGTTTATGCATACATCATAAATAATTCTCCTCCGCTGGTCCCTTGTAAGTACAACGTAACTTGAGCAGGCAGTGTGAAACTTGCTGAGTTTAATTGATACAAGTCCAAGTTATCAATAATTTAGTATATTGCAAAGATGTAAGTATCATAATTAGTATATATGAATAAGATGTCGACATACAGCGATGAAAAATTCAGAAAACTGCTAAATTTGCGTTAATGAGTACTGCACACTTCATGTATAATTTGGCACTCCTTTAGGTAAGACGTAGTTTGAGTAATCGATGTGATACTAGCTTGCATTCGATGCAAGACTTTATTAATTTAGGCATATTGCAAAGATACATGAATGATATTATATATGAAGAAAATGTCGATATACAGGGTTGAAAAATTCAGAAAATACTCACGCAAACTCTTTTTTCGACGAGGAGCTGGGTGATGGCGCCATTTTATGAACGTCTGTCTGCAATTAAAGTACGTTGCTTGTCACTCCTGCGATGCCGGCAACTGATGATAGCTTATGTCAATATTAAGCCCGAGCGAAACTTGAAAGCTCCTCCCCACTTTGCATTCAACCGTTCCTACTGCCTGTTCATATAGGGCTAACAAAAATTCTACCATGATACTAATAAGACGTAACACAGTGATGTGTTCTTAGGCTTGCACAACTGCACACACACGCCTTAGATGTTTAACTTCATCAAATTTTGATAAAGTGGAAGTTTCAAGCATAGCTCTGAGGGTTACGGTAAGAGAACTCAAAGGTAGTCAATTCAAGACCAATGTGTGACCAAATGTCAGTTGCTCAAATTGACACAGAGTCAGAGCAAATATCGGCAACATTTGCTAATGGAGTGATGTTTCAATTTTTTCAGTTTCGGTGAGATAATCTTTCGCTATGTAAACGCGCTAAACGTATTCTGCGATCAGTAAATGTGCTAATTCTTTTAGTGGTGAGGCGTAATGCAAGACTGGCAGCGGCGTGGACGAAGCACATTATACGATGGCTAAGAAGTCGAACATACTTTGGAAACTTCTAGACTTTGCAACGCAAAAGTGCAAGGATTAATGTTGTATTCTGCGTAATTGCATGACAAGCTCCGCTTATTCTTCTGGAATATTCATGTATCCTCAGCGCTCAACTAGGACGCGTTATTAATTCAATATGCCAACACCCTGAAAGTAATTAAAGTATGTTCAAAAAGGTTCGAATTTTGTAACCCAAAGCGAGTGAAGAAGTGAGAAATATGATATGAATGTACGTGGCGTGGTACTGAGTAACGCTGCAAAGAGCACAAGGTATACTTTGCGACATTATTGAATCAGGCTCCAATTTGAAAAGCGCGACCTTTCTATCTGACGTTGCATTTTCGGCTATTTATGGCGAACATTCAACAATTGGTTGCCGTCTCCCGAGCGTTATCCTACCGGCGTTTGCCAAATGCCAAAGACGTTTTGCATTTTGCAAGAAGAAGAACATCAGTTCGATTGAGTGACTGAGAGTGCAAATCGTTTTTATACAAGAGTCAGACATCAAAGTTTAGTAGCAGGTCCACCATGAATATCATGAGATCGGTTGTGGAATTCGTGACCAAACTCTTGTAGGCGTCGGTTCATATGGCCTTCGGTGCGTGCGAGCAGCGTCTGTTGTCGGTCGATTGTCTTGCGTAAAGCGTCCAATTCCTAAATTTATTCACGATATATTTGTTTCAGTTCGCGCGCCGTACAATGCATGACGTCAGGTAGTTACGTAATTAACTCATAGAGAGTTCTAGAGGTTTCCGCGGATATTCAGGTTTTGTTCACAATTAATTGTTGTTATACTGATTTCAATAGAGAATCACTTGTTTTTACGATCTCACTTAGTCTATAAATGTTAGCCCGTCTATCAGTATTAGTTATTGTGTTGTTCTCCTCCCATAAATATCCTATTCCGTTTGTCAAATTGATCCCCTGAGAAATGATACAGAATCGGCTAGAAAATCAAACCTCTTTTAAGGCCATTTCAGGTCTGCGCAGAGTCCAACGAATCGCTGTTCGAGCCAACTCGGCATCGAGTTTTCGACCCGCGTCCTGCAAGCGTGCACATTAGCCTACCATCGTAGCAGATACCTTTCTCGCTTTAATAAGAACACTTTCCAAATAAAACAGAACACCATTCTCATAGCGAGACCAAATAAATCACTTTACAGCTGCAATCCTTTTTTCACATCATATGGCTTTTTGTGCACATTTTTATTTAAGATGACAAGAAATGCGAGAATATGAAAAAGTTATCATTTTTGCTGTTATAAACGATTGTTTGGCATTGATCGCTTAGAAGAACGTTCAAAATGCCCCAGGTCCACGGCGGAATGGCGTAGTTGATATTACCGTATTTCTTCCAATAGACGCCCAGGGCGTCTATTATTTCAACCTAGGCTTAAGGGGGGCGTCTATTGGAGGGTGGGCGTCTATTGGAAGAAATACGGTATTTCTAATTTAACGTTTGACGCGTTGGTAAGCACATGACTACAGCTGAGGTGCAGAATTCAGATTCATCAAAATTCATGACTAATTTTATTGTATAACGCGTCGAGCGCTGCAAAACATCACGGATGAGTCAAAATTGGGGCAAGACTAAAGGTTGGATTTTTGTAAAAGAATAAAACACTCTGTTCACAGAGTATTTCAATCAGTAAGAAAACGGGCAATCACGCCCGGTAGCCCGCTAGATATCATATGCGAATCTTCATTTATACGCGCAATAAATAACATAATTATGGGCCATGGAGCAGTATGCCTAATTCAGGCATCATATTCATCCTTACGAAACAATGTCGATCATAGAAAGTGCACTCACAGCCAACTGGGCGACAATAAGCTCGGCGTTCTCCTTGAGATGTTCCTGGTCAGGGGGTTTGTAGCCGACTTTCGTCGAGGTGCAGGCCACCAACTCGATCCATCGCTGGCGAAAAGCGTCCACGGCATTGCCGAGATTCGTTTCGGGCAGAGGCTTCCCATCGGCAAGGAGCTTGTCCAGAGCGTCGCCAGTGTCTTGCGGCTCGGGAGCGTCCATCGGCTCCGGGGCCAGCGCCGTACCCATACCCACGTCCTCTTCGCTGCCCATTATTAGCTGCTTCAAATGGGGCATGCGATCCAACGACGGACTCGGAACGTTCGTCACTTCCGCTTTGATCTTCGTCGTCTGATCGGCGGCTGTCGCTGCAATATCACCGCGATCTTTCATTATTATCTTTCATTATTATCTTCCATCATTAGCTCTCCCGTCTCTCTCCCCCCTTTAATCCACGTGGGCACGCGGGCGATTAAGCAGTCAGAATTCCGATTAAATGGCGTGAAAAAGGCGAGCATTGAGCGCTCGTTTGCGCGCAGAGATTATCACCGATATTCACCTCCGACGCGTATTTATCGAATTTGCGCGTGACGGCTAGTAAGCAGCCGACCATATTATTAACCAATTTTGCGTGAGCCGGCGTCGGCAGCTGGCTAAATAGCGCCGGCGGTCCGTAAATAATCTCCTCATCGGCCAAATATTACGCCGCAAGTAATGAATGACCACTAATTATCCCTGACCACTGTCCACTAGCAATGAACCATAAACCCGCCGTTCTGCCCGCTCACTGCTAGTACTAGACCATAAATCACTTCTTCATTGTACACTCGCAGGCGTTTTAAACGAACCGCCTGCTATAATCGCACGTGACTATTCTAGTGGGGGGGGGGGGGCAAGAACAGGACCGACCATCGACCACGGGCGCTCCTGCTCGCTCGCACAATCGTAATTCATTTCAGAGAGCAAGGCGTCCTCTAACGCTCGCGCAAACATATTGGGTACTCCTGCACTCTACAGCGCTCAGACATATGACAAGTGCTCACCACCGTCAACTCAAACAACGCCCTTTCTCCGATAAGTAAGACAGCCAACAAAACTACCAAGTTCGCCCAACTCTCAGCGAAATACGGCTCTCTTTACGTACGAGGCAACTTTACACAGCCGCTTAAATCAATCATTAAGATACAGGGCAATTAATCACGGCATAAAGGGGTGCGTGGGTACGTGCGCACGAGTGGAATTTAAAAACTAAAGGAGGAAGTGTGGCCAACCTCCAGAGGACAGAAACGGCTGCTGTGATGCGTCGACCGAGTCGGGCTCTTGAATGAGCGCCGACAACGTCGACAGCGTCGATGGCATCCGAGGTCGCGTCTCGCTCGTTGGCGTGTTCAAGTCTATCGTCTGTCCCAAACGATCCGTCATTCTGTCGTCGCGCGCACCGACAAGAGCACTATTACTGCCATTTCACAGAATAATTATCGCCTTGAAAATAGTCGATGGTCGGTGGTCCATTGGAACCGCGTTTTCACACATTTTTGAGACAACACTGACGCGTTTTTGTTTTACTCTCGCGACCGACATCACTTTCAAACTTGTAGCGCAAACTTCAAAGAATTAAAAACGCGTTTTTGGTAAAGAATGACACACTCTCGCAATTTTCAAGTATGCCCGACATGTCACCAAGAATGCATAATTAATTCTTCCATTTCTTTGCTACAATATTCGAAGCTGTTGAAGTTGTTCAAAGTTGGACGATAGTCGATGTCTTGACAGCCAACTTTCACCACATAAAATCATTCACCTAAAGCTCTGATAATTTAGAATAATAGAATGAACGATAAACTTCGGGGCAACAATAACAAGTGTGAAATTTCAAAACGTTCCCGCCGCGCCAGCTAAAACCAGCAACAGGAACAACAATATCACATAAATTAACAATTTCCACTTGAACAAGGACGCTTTTAAAATCAACGAGGCTATTTCCCGAGTCAAATAAATATGGAAAACGTCCTCTTTGACATTTAAAATGTCCTTATTCAAATGGAAATGGCAGAAATAACCATAACGAAGACAAATGTGATCACAAGGTATTGAGCGAAACGCATCGAAGTCGACAGAACGCGCAATAAATAATAGTGGAATGACGGCGATTAAGTGACAAACAACTCTCCGGACGGTCTGTCGGCGGGGGCTTTTGTCCTATTGATGGCTTCAAGGAGTGCCTGTTTGTCAGGGGAAGAAGGAGAGGACGAAGAATGGGACTGAGGGAAGCAAAGGCCGGCGAAGAATTGGACAAAAGCGTTGAGAATGCCGCTTGTTGCGAAGACGCCGCCGGCGATGGCGCACAATCGCACGAGCAGTTGCAGGAACGACCGATAGCGCTCGCGCACTTCAATCATCACCGACGACAGTTCGTATTTGATGTTGATGCCAGGCGTTCCGTGCGATCCAGTCGTATGGTCAATCGCGCGCTTCTGAAATATTCGTGACCATTACGGTTTAGAAAAGCGCAGATTTAAGTATTTATAGAGACATTTATCGTAATTTGTCACTTCTGTACTGTATTTTCTAACCTTAGTATTCACTATCGTGACTACTGCATCATATTTCATAACGCTTGTATTCAATATCGTCCTCTATGGATATAATTATAACGCTAGTTTGACGATATTGAATGCAAGCGACGAATTATGACGAACGACGGTTTATTAATAGTTTAGATTATAAACATTATTTATTTACAGTTTAGATGATTTCAGTTCAAAATGCACCTAAAGATACGATCTGGCAATATTATGAATATTTAAGAAACTGAAAACTAACTCGATGGGTGACCGCGTATTGGTAGGTGGTGATCGGCTTGTGACCGAGCGCACCGAGTCGGTAAACTTTCGTCGGAACAATCTTCAAGTAGTACTGGTAGAGATCCATTTCTGCAATACACAATACGTTGCAACAAAGGTCTATAAAGGGTAACTACGGTCACCTCTAGATGAAAGGAATGTAATATTTATTGTCTTCAGTTACCTATGATAAGATGGTTTCTAATTACACCTGGTTATATTATAATTAAATTACCGCTAAGCATAAAATGTAATTAATCTAGCATGAAGCAGTTTTGTGATAGGTAGCTGAAGGCTATATAGGGTACATTTCTTTCAACTAGAGGTGACTAAAGTCCCCCTTTAAGCGTTTCAGTACTCACTGTCAACAGAGATTTGTTCGGTGCCAGCCAGCGGCATCACCAAGCCAGGAATGCGCTGACCAAAGGAGAAGCGTTCAACTCGATGGGAAAAGTTGTAGTCTGCAAGTGGAATGTAAGCGTCGAAAGGACTTCAATTATTCTTCGATTTGACCTATCAGTGCAATAACGTGCGCAATTACCAAGAAAGTTTTATTGATTCATGATAGTTGCATGAAAGGTTTCGTTCGGACTAGATGCCTTTTTGGTTTACTTTCAGTGTTATTATTACTTTCGTGGATACCTTTAGATACGAAAGGAAAGATCGAGCCGAGAAGAAAGGTTGAAAACACGCTTAAAAGATCTTACTGTCATCTGCGCCGAGCATTCGTAGATGAGCATGACCTCCGCCACCCATGATGTTCATCGTCTTTCCCGGACTGATGTGCACATTGCCCGTCACTTTCTGCACCGCGACCGACCCATGAATGCGACACGCTGTCCCCTTGTTGCCAGGATTAGCTGCAAGTTCAAATTCAATTCCTTACTTTCCTTATATTATAGATATTATTTATTAATCAGTAAAAAAAATTAAATTAAATTTTCAAAGTGCAGATTTTGTATCGCAAATGTAAATATTACTTACTGCTAAGCTAAAGCATCTCCCCAAGGTACGACCCTAACAATCGTACGCAATATGAAACCAGTCTAATCTTTTTGAATCATGTATGTGAGAGAAAAGTGTGACTCACCGGCAAGCAGCTGAAAGACACCCATGCCATCGCCCAGGATAATCTGAATGCCACCGCCGGCACCAAATCCGAACGGAGGACCGCCTTCGTCTTTGCCCATTTTGGCACGCAACTTTTCGGCTTCTTCCTTCTGCTTCGCTTCGGCCTCGGCCTGGAGACCGCGAAGGACACTATTGCCGACAAAGGTCAAATCGTCGAGACTCTGATAGTTCTTGGCGCCGGGTTTGAGCTGTTCGCGCTGGGCGGCGCGCAGAATGTTCCAGTAGGTCTCTTCGGTTTCGGTGAATTCGAAGCGAGTGGGATCTTGTTGCAGCATGTTGCGCAAGGGATCCAGCATGACGGCCTCGTCACTGATCGACCCCGTCACGTCTGCCCCGATGGCGTCGCACGACATCGCTACTACCATGTCCACTTCTAGCTTTAATGTCCTGCAAAGCGCGCATTGCTTTTATTATTCTTTACTGTATTTGTACGCATCATGCATTCTCGCATTTTCTCATTCAGAAAGAAGAAATGTGATGCCTGAATCAGGCTAACCACTCCCGGCTTCTCTGCTCATCATTACACTATTTGTTGGAGAACAGATTAAGTCACGAAAAGCCTAAGATTCTTAAAAGAGAAATGAGTTTTTCACCGCGAAAACAACGCTTTGAGAAGCATAGCTAGCTATTAGTGTTGCATCGAAGTGACAAACCACATTTCTTAGCAGAACGGATAGAATAGTTGATAAACTGGTACAGCAAAATCAATAATCCTATCCGCTGTAACAAATAATTCACTAAATTTATGGCTTTGATGCAATACTGCTGATGACGTAACACGACTTGCCATCGAATTAATCAAAAAACTTCGAGAATAAAGATCAACTTACTCGTCGAATTCGACGTCGACCAAGAATTTGTAGTCAAATTCGGTTTCGAAGAAGTATCGCAGTTCACCGACCACCAGCCAGCCGATGAGCAAGAAGCTGACGACCGAAACTGCAAAATAAACAGTTCGCAAAGATATACGCTTGCTAAAATCGACACCTACACGCGAATTGTATATCAAAGCAAAAGCACTTCGCGTTTTTCGTTCGATACATTCAACGTGGTAGAAAAACAGGATTGGTGAGGATAAAATGGGTACCCCTTTTAACCCATAATCTCCACCGATAAAACAAAGAAAAGACGTTCGCGATAAGGGTGCTTTATTATCTCGAATAAAGAGTTTCAGCTTTGCTGAATGCAAAATGAGTGGAAGCGATGAGTACGAATCCCGTTCAATTGAATTGCAGTCTGTTTTATTCAACTTACTGAATCCGCCAGTAGCTCTCTTCTCCTCTTGTACATTTTCAGTGACTTTCGTGAAGGCGTCAAACTGCTGCACAACTTCGCCGAACGGCCGGCGTCGCAATCGTAGCCCCGACATCGTCTAATAACGCGTCGCTATACTCTCTTCTACGATTTGGAGCTCTTTATTTTTGCATTTCAGAGAATAGTTGTTCCTTTCGAATTGCAAATTAAATATCGTACAAATCACGCATGCCGTTCGTTGACCAGCATTTCGCCCTCTACCCTGCTCGCCAGGTAGCATTTGCCTGCGTTCAGCCGACACACCACGCTGGCAAATGCGACTCAGTTCACCAATTGCCGATTCGTTCGTACGAAACAATTTGTGACTACCTTGCTGTTAAATCGAAGTTTTGACGAATTTTATTTCGTTACTGCAGGTGTTTGACTGATACAGATTCGTTTTAGAGTGTATGATACAGACAGGTATGGATAGGAGCTTAGGGATATCTTTGGAAGGTGATATAAATGTCTACAACAATCCTTGCATTGTCGTAATTATGTAATGAAACTGTTTCATAGATTCAAAATTTTTCCCAAGCCTATCGGAGCGCTATTACATGTGTTGTAGGAGCTGTAACGGTGCCACTTGCCATCTGACGAGTGCAGCGTCTTATCCATTAATTAGACTCGTTGACGGAAAATCACCATATCGTTCTGAAATGTGCGCGTGTTTCGATCTTGCTGTGTTGTTAAAAAGGGAAGAAAAAGCTTAATTCTTATAGTGGTGACCATTGACAAGGGCAATGTCATCTCGCCATCGAATCGATTTGGGCGCAGAACGAGGACGCGAGCGAAAACGGTCGCGTTCACGATCGCGATCGCCGGGAGATCGGCGTGAAGACGACGGGGAGGACAACAGACGACGGAGGGAGGAACGACAGGAGAAGAAGGAATCGAAAGACATTAAGCCGCCCGTCGCTCAAGGTGTCTCCGCGAGCGATATGGCTCGCGTCCAAGCCACTCTGCAAGCGGTCCAGAAACCTATTGTAGGCTGCTTCTTTTTGTCTTGCTTGCTGCCAATAAATATGTTTTTTTATAGGCGACGTTGAATCCGTACTCTGGTCAGCCTTTCACGCCGCGTTATTGGGATCTGTGGAAAAAGCGCACGCAGCTGCCTGTGTGGGAATACCGAGAAAAGTTTATGGAACACCTGCATCGCAATCAGGTTAGTTGTACACCATTTCAATTTTGAGTTGTGTGTTGTTCTTATTGAAAGTGTATGCGTAAAATTTTGAACTTTTTTCGTTATGCTTTCACACGGCGCAGAAAATTATTTATACAACTTTAACCGTGTTAAATTTCATATAATTTCGCTCAACTGTAATCGATGAAAATGTGTGAACATATGTGTATTTCAGTGTATCACGCTGGTGGGTGAGACAGGTTCGGGCAAGACGACTCAAATTCCGCCGTGGTGTTTGGACTACGTACGCGCTAGGGCGGTTCCGGGTCAGAAGCGTATGGTGGCGTGCACGCAACCTCGTCGAGTGGCCGCTATGAGCGTGGCCGCACGTGTCGCCGAAGAGACAGACGTCCAGTTGGGCGGCGAAGTCGGCTACTCCATTCGATTCGAAGATTGCGTCAGCGACCGTACTATGCTGAAGTATGTATTTTTGGCATTCTTTTGGGTCTTATCCAACTTTTGTGTAATATTTAATGAAGTGATATATAACAATTGCAAGTCCACCAATATCACTTGAAATAAATGACAATTCATTTTTTGGCCGGAAAATAATAATGTTCATTTTAGATATTTGACGGACGGTATGTTGTTGCGTGAGGCGATGAGCTCGCCGCTGCTCGAGAACTACGGCGTGCTCATTCTCGACGAGGCCCACGAACGCACTCTCGCCACTGACATTCTTATGGGACTCATCAAGGTTTGCTTTAGTCATCATTGAAAAGCTTTTATTTTTATCGGATTTTATAGTCAAAAGCTCCCGACTAGCCACAAGAAATTTTAGATTGAATAAGGCAAACTGCCTTGAAAGTCGATAGCGCTTCATTCTATTAATTTCCGCACATAATTACTAAGAAAAGGCTGTCGTTCTAGGTGAAAAATGATATTATACTCTGTTTCTACGCTTGATTGATGAATATGCGCCATATGATCATTCGTCAACGTGTCTTATTTTACAGGAAATCATCAAGCAACGAGCCGACTTGAAAATTGTGGTCATGAGCGCGACGCTGGACGCAGGCAAATTCCAGAACTATTTCGAATCCTGCCCGCTCATGTCGGTGCCCGGACGCACCTTTCCCGTCGAAATCTTCGTAAGTCTAGTTAGGAGACATCCTCACGCAATAGCCGTTGCTTGATTTGAAATTCCCGCCTAGACGGTATTTTTCGTAGCGTTTTTTGGCATTCTGCCAGAAAATATACGATTTCAACTCAGTTGTTCGTTGGGTGCATTGCGGAAAATCGTTCTTAATATCCTATTCGAAATCAAAAAAGTGGACAGTCGTTATTGTAAATTTACTTTGCGCGTGTGGCGGTGGACAATTGATCAACGGCTAGAATGCATATGGTAACGATTAGCATTGGTTGAACATATGGCTCATTTCAGTATACGCCAGAACCAGAGCGCGACTACTTGGAGGCGTCGATTAGGACGGTGGTGCAGATTCACGTCTGCGAAGAAATCGAAGGCGATCTGCTGCTTTTCCTCACCGGTCAAGAGGTAATTTCCGCCGCTGAATGCATTATTTCCTTTATTATACATCTTGATTCAGGAAATCGAAGAAGCGTGCAAGCGAATCAAGCGCGAAATCGATAATTTGGGCCCAGAAGTTGGCGAGATGAAGTGCATTCCGCTTTATTCGACGCTGCCGCCGAATCTTCAGCAGCGCATCTTCGAGGCGGCGCCCCCCAAGAGGGCCAATGGCGCCATGGGTACGCTTCTTTCTGCAGCTTAGAGCTGTAACGGGATCGGGGTTGAAGAGTCGGGCTTGATTTGAAAAGTCGGGAAACCTTGTGGAGATCGAAGTTATCTCAACCCTGTTAGAGCTCTAGTTTAGCTATATTTAATGTTTCGCATTGTGAAACACCGATGATTTCAGGTCGAAAGATCGTCGTGTCCACAAATATCGCCGAAACGTCGCTTACCATCGACGGCGTCGTCTTCGTCATCGATCCTGGATTCTCCAAGCAGAAGGTACGGTCATAAATTTGTACGAAGTTGAGAGAAATACAAATCGATCATAGTAGCGTCCAATATTTATACAATTCTTACTCGGACGTAGCTCAATCATTGCGTTGTCAATCGTTTTATCAAGAATCTATTGTTCTTATTGTATTTGAATATAAGGCATCCATTGAGTTTCGCGGTGGGACCAAAACATAACCCTCGGCTAATTCACACCTTAAGTAGCACAGTTTAACTTGCTGTCCACTTCAGGTGTACAACCCGCGAATCCGCGTCGAATCGTTGCTGGTCTGCCCGATCTCGAAGGCGTCGTCAATGCAGCGTGCAGGTATATTTTTGTCCAAAGCGATAAATCACTCTAACCCCGATGGTTCGTAGGTCGTGCCGGTCGTACCAAACCGGGCAAGTGCTTCCGACTGTACACTGAGAAAGCGTACAAGAACGAAATGCAAGACCAGACGTACCCGGAAATTCTGCGCTCAAATCTGGGCACTGTCGTGCTGCAGCTTAAGAAATTGGGCATCGACGATCTCGTGCACTTCGACTTCATGGACCCGCCTGGTAGGCATTTAACACATTTTATTTCTGCGTCAGTAAGGAAAAGTTTTGGCCTTCCTATGGGAGAGTTTGATAGTCGCAATTTACATCTCCACCTACTATAAACCTTTCTTCACCAGCGCTATTTCCCTTTCTTTGCTTACTGACGAAGAAATTGCGAGTATCGTCTTTCCGTCATTGATGGAATATTTGTGTTTAGCCCCTGAGACTTTGATGCGAGCGCTGGAGCTTCTCAACTATTTGGCGGCGCTAGACGACAACGGCGAACTGACGCAATTGGGGTCGCTGATGGCAGAGTTCCCGCTCGACCCGCAGCTGGCCAAGATGCTCATTGCGAGCACGGAGCTCAACTGTTCCAACGAGATCCTCAGCATCACAGCGATGTTATCAGGTACTGTTCAAAGAGCGGTCATTGCTGGTCACTCGTGGTAACTTGTGATCACTGGTAAGCGCGTGAAGCAAAGAGTAATGGGTGTGTGATTGGGGATGGCTGGATTTTAATCGTATCGACGACCGACCGCTTCGTCGGACTCTAATGTTTTTCGAATCTGTTTCGAATCGTTCGCGTATCTCGTCGGACTCGAATGTGTTTCGAATTTGTCGCGAATCACGTCGAACGCGAATGTATTTCGAATCGGTCGTGAATTTCGTCGGATTTTAATGTATTTCGAATTTGTTTTGAATTGGTCGCGAATTTCGTCGGACTCGAATGTTTTTCAAATCTGTTGCGAATCGGTCGCGAATCCCGTCGGACTGACCGATCAGGGGGCGCAGGCGTTTGCGTCGGCGTCCCCCTGGCGCTCGTCAGTTCGTCAGTTCCAGATTAGCGGTGTTCGGCTGAGACGATTCTAACGCCGCGCCCTGGGGCGTTCTGTGCTTGCAGTGCCGCAGTGCTTCGTTCGACCAGCCGAGGCCCGCAAGGCTGCCGACGAAGCCAAGATGCGCTTCGCTCACATCGACGGCGATCACCTCACGCTGCTTAACGTCTACCACGCCTTCAAACAGAGTCAGTTGGCTTGTTTTATGGCTCTCATTGTGTGTGCTAAGTAGGTTGAGTGATAGTGCGAGTTTTTGGTCCTCCAGAGCGCGCGCTCAAGGTTGGCCCTAATGTTCGTTCCGTCCTATTGATTTACGAAGAATCACCGTCTCTGAGTTTAAAATGTTGAGGGTCGGGACCGTCTGATATCTGATGCAAATGAGACATTTCGTACGTTTCTCGTATCGTCTAAAATTTCAGGGGTTTCCCCGCAGGGCTTGATAAATGTCTTCTGAATTTCACTTCGCTTTCAGTCCTGAGATATATATTGCAAATGCACGGTTTCTTAAAGAAATAATACAATTTCACTAACGAAGTATAACAGAATACGATTTCTTTGAGCGAAATATTTTCACAAAAACAGACCTGTTCGCATACGGCGAACGAATTATGCACGTAATCCATTAACTGTTCGTTGCAGACCATGAAGACGTGCAGTGGTGTTACGACAACTTTGTCAACTACCGCTCGCTGAAGAACGCCGACAACGTCCGAACACAGTTGGCTCGCATAATGGACAAGTTTAACCTGAAGCGAGTATCGACCGAGTTTACGTCGAAAGAATACTACACGAACATTCGCAAGGCGTTGGTCGCCGGCTTCTTCATGCAAGTACGTTTGTTTAAGATACATTTGCCTTATTAAAGACGGTGATTGCAGGGGTTTAGTAATTGAGGGTGATCTTTGTATCGTTAGCCGATTGCGAAGAGCGCTCATTACTGTGCTCATTGGGCTGGTAATATAACCGTGTCCAGAACTAGAGTTATTTTCAGCGATACTTTACGTTATAATTTTCATTATCCACTCCCTCTTCTTTCCATTGTTCACCCTACCGCTCGTTATTTATAGAAGCCCTTCGCTTTTCCAAATTATCTCCTTCAGCAATGTTACTATAACCATTATTGATGATTTGTGCTTAGGTTGCACATTTGGAGCGCAGTGGCCACTACATGACCGTCAAGGATAACCAGATTGTCAACCTCCATCCCAGCACCGTCCTCGACCATAAGCCTGAATGGGCGCTCTATAACGAGTTCGTGCTCACCACAAAGAATTACATTCGCACAGTCACCGACGTCAAACCCGAATGGTTCGTCTTTTATAAAATAATTATGATATTTTTATACGAAGATTCAATGGTACCGTCAAAATGGTCTTATTATATCAGAGACAAATTTTGCATAGTTTATCAGAAGAAACTATTATGAACCATTTTTTAGGCTGCACCAGATGGCACCGCAGTACTACGACATGTCCAACTTCCCCGAATGCGAAGCAAAGCGCAAGTTGGTCCAGATTATTGGCAAGCTCGGTTCAAAACAATACAAGCAAGGAATTTGAGCGATATTCTGATCAGTTGAAAAATCGAGCTCTGTTGACAGTTATTGTCGTGCTTTCTTTCTGACGCTTTTATCTTGTTGTTCCTGAATGATCGGCTGGTTTTTCAATGGACTCTTTCGTCAATGGTCACTTTATGTTTGTGAGGTGAGACTGTCAGCATTGGAATAGTAAACGATCGGTCGAGATTTACGCGTCGCACTCGATGGACTCATGTGAAGGTTATGGCCAGCCGTCGGCTTCCTTTCAGCTTTTTTTCTTTTACGTCACTAAAATAGTATGTATAGTTAGTGAAGAGAAGATGGCGGATCGCGCGTTTTCGTCGCGCGGCCGGGGCAGAATGCAAACGCCCAGTATTCTACCGTCCAGAAAGGTACGGTTCTTTAACGTTTTACACTACTTTTGCCCTTTTACGCAATTTTTACCGTTTCTACGCAATTTTTGTTTTTCATTACGATTTTTTCTCTCTCAGTCGCTGCTCTGTACTATTGATAATTCTGTCGATGTCGGCAGCATTGTGCGATGGTAAAAACCTGCGATTAAATTACCCCTGGCGCGCATCCGATTCTAAATGCTGACTGACTTTTATGGTCCCAGATTGGGCTACGAAGTCGCAGATACCAATGGATTAGCATTTCCCGTATCCTAACTATTTACTCTAAACGGACGATGCGTCATAAGATCTTGAAATTGTAATCGATAATAGCATGCTTTCCATGTGCGTTCTTAGGCGCTGATCTTATTTCAGCCGCCAAGGACCGTATTTTTGAATGAATGAGAGTATAGCATCGCATAACGCCCATTATCGTACAGATATGCAGAGTTGTGAAGCATACGAAGTTTTAGACGGAAAGAACGCAACGAGTCATCCGTCCGACCGCGCCTGGCGGCGATGCGTCGTCCAGTTGGACTGAATCGCAGCAGCCCGTGGGAAAACCGCCGGTCATTCTTGCCAAGCCGAATCGCGCGGTACTAAATTAAACGAATAAGCCATAAGCAAGCAGGCATAGCAATGCTTATAGTCGCAAGTGATCGACGAAAACGACGAAGAGTGGCCGTCGATTGCGGCGGCATCCGAAACTCCGCCCAACCGCTCACGCGCCACTTCTCCCACCAAGACGGTGCAGCAGATTGAGTCACGCTCCCAGCGGGCCGCCAGCTCCTCCAATGATCAGCCATTGGCGGTCGTCACCGGCCCGCCACCGCGCGCCATTGCCGTGTCTTCGCGCACTCCGGAAGTCGGTCAGTGAGATACGGTAGTTTTCTTTGTAGGATCCCACCCGTTTTACGCTTCTAAATTTGATTACAGATTTTTTGGGTGGAGCATAACAAACCATAATAATATTAATCCACCGATTTAAGATTTCGCATATACCTGAAAAGTACAAAAAGCTAATTTAATTTCGTAATGATACATGTTACATTAATTCTATCGTCAACGATATACGAAGTATTCTTGGGGAGTTCTATCTCGCGAAGAAATTATGACTATATGCATGCAATGTCTTCAGAAAGACGTAAAACCACGGTGGAATCAACGGCGTCAGGCGCTGGAGTGTCGAGTGGCGGACGCGATCTGAAGGCGGGACTTCGTCTGATCTCGGAGAACATGGAATGGATGGACTTTGTTCAGGATGTTCGACTCGATTCACTCACATTCAAACGCTATTGTTTATTTTTGCAGTATTTGCAAGACAACAACGATTTTACCGTCATCGGCGCGATTGGACCGCAGGGCTGCGGCAAGTCGACCGTGTTGAGTATGATTGCGGGCAATAACACGCTGGACATGTACAGGTGTGTGTTCGCTCTTCCTTTTTTATAATTCCTTGTATAGTCCAAATTTTGTTTCTACCCTTCGATTCACGGATTTCTGTGAGATCATATTACGCGATAAACTTAAGAATCGATCATTTGTCTTTTTTGCAGACGCGCAAAATTCATGTTAGCTACCTTATTTATCAGTTTCACTTTTTGTGCCTGCCTGATTATTTACGAGTAGCTCTCCACACCGGCAATATTTTTTCGTTCCACGAACCGCCCTTTATAGGTTTGAAAGAAATTCATATCAAGCGCCTTCACGCCTAGTTTATTGACGCTTGAGATTAAATTCTGTGTTTGCAAAGGTACTCGTACTTTCATCAAGACTTTATTATTGACTCTGCTCTCTAACTTAAAAGCAGATATAGGGAAGGGGTTTGATTTGATCGTGGTGGGACCCAAAAATCATGTTTCAGGTTCAGCAATGAATAAATTGTGTTTTTAGACAGTACGTGTTCCGACCAGCGTCTCGAGAAGCCGTCGAAACCTGTCGTCATCAGACGGCGGGAATTCAAATTTACATCACCAAAACACGATTAATGCTCCTCGATTGCCAAGTAAGATTAATGACTAAAATGCATACTTTCAACTTGTCAACTTTTCAGGCGCTTTTCTCGACCGCCATTCTGGATGAGATGCTTCGCTGCGAGAAGCGTTACAATTACGAGTACAAAACGGTTGAAAACTATACGGAAATGGAAGTAAGCGCTCATTTCATCACAAAATATAACATAGGTCATGGTTTGCGCTTCCCCCTACCGCGTAGGGCATCGGCCTTTATGAGAAAATTTCTAGAAGGTTCTCAAAATCTCCCATTATTGTCCAAGGAGCTCGCATGATCACTATTTTAGAAACTCTTACTAGGTTCTTCAGATACTAGTACTTAAGTATAGTCGTTTGGTGATATGGGGCTCCCCTTTCTTTTTTATTTGATCTCACACTTTATATGTCTCACTATTATTCAGCCTAGCAGCACTTGTTAGCTGTTTTTGTTAATATCCGTTATATTCTTACCCACATTTTCAAGCCGACTCTTTGACAGTGTGTTTCAATATTCGATTTTAGTCGATTCAACTGATTTCGTTTCTCTTCCAAGTATGCCACACAGTGCTGGTGTGCGTCGATTGGTTCTTGGATTTGAACGTGATTCGCCTGATCCGCACGTCGGAAATGCTCCGATCGACTATTCACCAAACTTCCGGGGAGCAAATACAGTACGACCCCAATCGACCTGTCAACCTTGGTATGTTTTATGACTTCTCACATCGACAGTACGCCTAGCGCACTATTCGCCAAAACGCATGATTGTGTACTGTAGTAATTTTGTTCCTTTACGCGCGCGACTTTCTCGTCTAGAAACGCTTGTATTATCATAATAGACCAAGAAAAAATAGTCAGTGTCTCTAATATTAACTTGAAAACATATCTATACAATACAGTTATTTACGACCCATTTAATGGCGTTTCGTGTTATGGTGTGCATGCATGTGTGGCGTTCCGGAAATAGTTCCAATCAGATGAGACTTATCATCGCCGCTTCTGTTTCAAACATTCGTTTCAGTATTCATTCATCAGCGGGCAAAATTTGAAGAGTTCAAGCCGGAAACCGTTCGAAAACGGTCGGAAACGCTGCGTAACCTTTTCAAAGATTCTCAATTGAATATTTGCGGTAGGTGTGAGACTTTTGAGTAGCGAATAGAAAGATGACTGACATATTCGTTCAGGTAATGTGTCGTTGGGCGGCGCTGGTAGAAGCAGTTATATTGATGGGAAAATGGAGCGCATCAATTATCTACCGTTGTCCGATATGAAGCTCAGGGGAAAGACGGCCGACGGTCTTTTGTCCAACCGTACGTTTTTCAATTATGCCTGAAGTCTGTATAATTAATACTGCGCGTTTAGTGCCCATCGCAGCTCCTAGTTCTTCTGATGTCAGTCATGGGTTTAAAAACATTCCCGACTACAACTCTCTCGTCAAAGACTTGCGCGAGCTCGTTCGAGCCCTGCCTAAGCCTGCCTTCGCGCTCGGCAGCGTAGCGATAAGCGAGAAAACTTGGTTTGTGTCGCAAATTTTGTATGCATCATGACACTCATATTTCGCCGTTTAGGGGATCATACGCGGCCAAGCTCTGGGATGCGACGAGAAAGAGTCACATTATTGCTGATTATGGTCGTTCTTTGCCGTGATTTATTTAGAGTTACATTTTGACGCCATTTTGCGGTTGCCACTAACGGGACACAGAGTCTTGTAAATAAATTTATACACTGACGTCATCAAGCAGCACAGTCTAAGCTTCTAGTTTATTATCAATATCGACAAAGTGATAAATGAATCACAATTCGCCCTAATAGTTTATAGCTCATGATTGCACGTATAAATTGAGAATTGGTTATGAAACTTGGCACAAAATCGTGTTTCGCTACAGAACAAGACGGCTTGAGAAGCTGTTGTATTTACAAAACGTAACAGGTAATTGCGCTGAAACCATATTTATTGCGACCACCACTCATTTCGCAACTTTCTGTTTCATAAAAATTTAAGGATTCACAAATCCAAACAGATGACAGGAATACAGTCAACATCGTCCATAGCGACACCGGCCATAGCGACACATTGGCCATAGCGACACTTCGTTTTTCCGGTCCCGAGGGTGACGCTATGGTCGATGTTGACTGGATTTGCTTTCAGTTAAGATTCCTCCACAACTACCTGACAGATTCTGGTGACACTTTACATACTTATACAATGAAACTCGGATATTAGAGCAGACTCGGGAAATTAAAAAGTGGCTCTTATATACGTGATCGGCCATTTTGTGCAACATTTTATGTTAGAAGCATGCCAAATACTGTTGTGACGTTATCTTCTGTCTTTCCCATTAACGTTTTATTCGTCACACTAACACTCACGGCAAACAAGTTAGTATACATCGGAATATCGTGAGCAAGACGATTCTAGTGGATGCAGCTACTTATTGCACACACTAGCAAGCAAGTGATACGTGGGTTAATAAGATCGGCCGCGTCCAAACGAATAAATAACTTTATGACATTAGAATTAATTGCGTCTCCATTATAATGGCCTCTTTCGCGTATAGTACGACAAAGGACGATTAATCCTATTGATGTGCCGCCTAATAGCGACGGAGGAGAAGCGGATGCACGTGTGCTCATCATATATCACTGACAGTAAATAAATCGCTTTCGCGACATATCTCCAGTTAAATTTTGGCGGCATTTCGTGCGGCGGCTGCCGAGATGTGCACAATATAAGAAGTGTTATGGTTTCTTATGGACCACCCTGTACAGTGTAACGAATCCGAATTGCATGCAAATTTACGTATCATATACAGCCTGAGCTACGGGGGAGGTTATATCAAACCCAATTGACTCAGTGTAAAGTCACCGGTGAGTGGTTTCCCATCCTTCACTGACTTTAGCTAGTATTGTTAAGCTATAGAATGATGGAGCCAGCTACACTACAACAAATCACAAGGACAATTTGCGAAGTTTGCGTTCTTCTATTCTTACTGATATCAACTCAGCCAATTGATCACATTGGATTTATACCATATCGGCGTCTTCGAATAGAAGAGATTTTTCTACCAAAGTATAATTAGAACGACAAATGAAGCTGAAATATTGCTTTTAGTCATCAGTTAAAAGGATGGTAAGTTAAGAATTACCTGATTTCTCTCAAATCTTGAAATGCTTTTAGTAAGCGAACAAGAGAACCGATTTCTTTCACTTGTTTGAATGTGAACCCACTTTTTGCCGAGTTTAATACTTCGTTCCTAAAAAAATAGGTTACAATTGATATTTTCATCTGTCTGCAAAGCATGCTTTACTAATTTTGCAGAGATGCCAAATATTAAGTGCTTCATTATGTTAGCTTTTATATGATAAAGGCGTGCGCCGCTGCGCGCATGAAAACGTTGCCTGTTTAACTTCAAAAAAATGTTTTAAGGCGAAGTAATTCATTTTTCAAACGAATGGCATTTCAAATCGATATTGGGTGAAAAAATCATGTAACCATTCAAACAAAATATGCGCCTTAGATAACTTTTAGATAGAATTTTTTCAGCGAACAGAAGTGGACTCATATAACTGGAAACCTATAAAATGGGACATATGTATAGGTTGGAAATAGAGGACGACCTTCACCGACTCAAATATAGTTAATTTCGTACCAAAACGATTACAAATTGAGCAGATTGTGCAGCCAGATTTAGCTTCTTATACGCCACACGCGCACGTGATCAGTTCCGTCTAAGGCAAACTAACTGCTTACGTAAAGTCAGTTTGGAGTCTCATAGACTTGTTTGCAATATACATTTTTTAATTCTTTGAGCTGATGTTTGCAGTTATAAATTCTCTTACAGGGTCGTGCGTTAATTAGTCCAATCATTTCACAAATGCGTCCAATCGTTTCAGTAATGCAGCCAAAGATTTCAAAAATGTATCCAATGATTTCGTAAATTAGTCCAACGATTGCATAAATTCGTCCATTGGTTTCCTAACCCTCTACACCTCTAAATCTTAGGAAGCTTTGACTTAGCGAACCGTTTCAAGATTTGCTTTTTTGAATGTTAGGAGCTAAACAGAGCATTCCTTTTGCAATCTGTGTACTCTTGAAGGTTGCTATTTTGTCTTCTTCGTGTAGTATGAAGGATGAATTGTAATGATAACCTTCGTGTATGGAGAAGAAAGTTCAGATACTTTATACGCAAATTTCCCCCATTGCTTCATTACATATTGCAATTAAGGTATAGAATGGTGTCACTAACAAACAAAAGGCTTATTGACAAACGTCCTTTGAAACTACTGAAACTTTAATGAACGATTCATTACATGCTCTATCTACTAAGTGGATAGAGCTGATCTCATTAATTGATGAAGCAATGGGAAACTGATATCAGTATTTGAAACGGGTCTTGACATTCGAAGAAGCCATGTGAGATTTTTGTGGATAAAGTATCTGAAATTTCTTCTCCATACACGATGGTTCTCATTATGATTCATCCTTCATACTACACGAAGAAGACAAAATAGCAACCTTCAAGAGTGCACAGATTGCAAAAGGAATGCTATGTTTAGCTCCTAACATTCAAAAAAGCAAGTATTGAAACGGTTCGCTAAGTCAAAGCTTCCTAAGATTTAGAGGTGTAGAGGGTTAGGAAACCAATGGACGAATTTATGCAATCGTTGGACTAATTTACGAAATCATTGGATACATTTTTGAAATCTTTGGCTGCATTACTGAAACGATTGGACGCATTTGTGAAATGATTGGACGCATTTGTGAAATGATTATACTAATTAACGCACGACCCTGTAATTTATTCAATAGTGTCTACTTTTCTAAACAAAAATATTGCTTGCGTCATTCAGCAGTATTACTTCACTGTCTCGTGATGCATTTCAGCGTTAAGCGTGTGCGATATGTCGTCCGTAATTGCGGAGCGTATCGTCGACGTACCACTCAATTCTCAATTCTCAACATTCTTCATATTTGTGGAATTGGCTCCGGATGCATTCCCTGAGTTTAATGAAGCGGTTGATTAAAAAAATATGCAGCATCGCGATTATTTTTCTGTACCTCGTAAGGTATAAGATACAGTGATATTTGGGGGAAGCATGTTTCACTCCTTCATTCACATTTCTACAAAACTCAGGTTTCGATCGATTATGACGCCTCCGTACAGCTTGATATATAAGTGAAAAGTTCCTACATCTAGTAAGTTTAGGTGCCATAAACAGTAGCACTATAATGTCAAATTTCAGACATACTTGTTTCTGTCGTATTCGTAAACAGATACTACAATGGTCGAAAGCTCTCGCTGACTCAGTCTCATCAAGAAGAATGACTTTTTCTCAGCAGCCAAACTTTGTAAGTTTGTTTTGGCAGGTTCTTCTTCCTCATAAATGCAGTCGAAACCCATCAAGAAATCTAAAACAAAAATTTTGATTCTAACTTTTAAAATAACATCTCAACTTTTTTCCCAATATGGAAGATGCGTCGTGATCGATTCCAAACACCGCATGAACCAATCATAAAATTTTTCGCATTTACTGTTCTTCGCTTTGGTAGTTATTATACGTTCTTCCTTAATGTCGTCATCATAAGCGAACTGGCTAACACTAATTAGTCCACTGTTGTCAGGTTTAAACCAGTTTCTCTTGATTGCTTCTAGGTCCTCTTGAACAAGTTGTCGCTTGATGATATCATAACTGAATGTTATATTTCGCTTCGAACTCGCGCATTTTACTGCAACTTTCTGTTTTGTGAATTGTACGAATGTGAAACGGATTGTTTCAGCAACGTGCGGCCAAAAAGCAGTGGGCTAAAATATGATTTTGCGCTTTCAACTCTATTCCTGGTTATGACAGTTAACGCATTTTCTCTGTTCAATCAGTGCAGAACGTTCTGCATCGCGAAAAAGTTTCTTCAGTATCAACGGATGCAAGCAATGGTTAAAAATGCAGTACAATATTTCATGTTTCTACTACAGGGCGGGTCAAAAAAAACGGCAGCGAGGGTTTATTTTTTACAAGTCCGCGAGGCACGCCAAGCTGCATACCACGAAGGATATCCCTAGGGTAGACCTTCATATTTAGGGGGTGACCGGGAGCCCCGCCCTCAAGACGTGCCTGGTATAGGCCAAAAAGTTGCGTAACAACTTTCTGAAAATTTCATTTTTTTGTGCCCTGAAGGGCAGAATGTGCGCACAGCTTGCCGGAACCCGTTGAAAAATGTTCTTCAGTCAAAGACACATCAATTAATATCCTGAAGGCTCCAGATACTCTCAGGGTAACTACGCGGCGGACCCCAACATATTAACTCCATTGATGGGGTGTGGCCAATCGATGCTTTTCGTTTTTTCGCAATTTTTTGGACTCTTGTATGCTTTTCTTGTTTTGCATGACATTTGAGGGCAAATAGTGCTTAACGATGGTATTTTCATCAATGTTATCTGAGTTTTACTGAAAAATTTGGTCACAATAACTGCATCTCAGCACTAAACGTTGAATTCGTTTGATTATCGTTTTTCAGCAGAACTCGGATAGTATTGACGAAAATGCAATCATTAATCGCTCTTTGTCCACAAGCGTCATGCAAAACAAGTGGAGCAAACAAAAATTCAGAAAAATTGCAAAAAAACGAAAAATATCGATTTGTCACATTCCACCAATGAAGTCAACATAGTGGGTCCCGCCGCAAAGTTACCCCGAGAGTATAGGGGCACTTCAGGACACCAATCGATGGGTCTTTGACTGGAGATCATTTTTCAACGGGTTCCGGCAAGCTGTGCGCACATTCTGCCCTTCAGGGAACAAAAAAGTGAAATTTCAGGAAAACGGTTACTCAACTTTTTGGCCTATACCAGGCACGTCTTGAGGGCGGGGCTCCCGGTCACCCCCTCAATATGAAGGTCTACCCTAGGGCTATCCTTCGTGGTATGCAGCTTGGCGTGCCTAGCGGTCTTGTTTAAAATAAACCCTCGCTGCCGTTTTTTTTGACCCACCCTTTATTTAAGAAAAAACTTCATAATTTCTTATTATAAGTCAGTAGGTTAATTATAAAACGTAACGCTTGACATTTTCGTACATACCGAAACGAGGCAAGCGTAGTGTCCTACTGTTAGACTGAGACACTTTAAACAGAAGTAGAATGGTTTAAAATACAAAAATGTACGAACTGGCGCAAGAGTAAAAATTTTACGCGAAGTCTAAATCGCGACGACAACTCTTCGACTAGTGCCGACCTCATTGAGATTCTGCGATTGCCCGTGCTTCTTGCGACTAAGCAAGACTGAGTTAGACAGTTGTCGCATTTTAGGCTAAGCACGGTATTCTGTATTAGCTTGAGTTTCTTTATTTGAAGCCATGCATAATTGATTTTTATGACAATACTTCAGCTTAAGAATGCCATATTGTCTTTCCTAGTTTCAATGTGAACCACAGAGCTAGTGACTTAAGAGTTGCCTCACATTCTTTCCAAAATGGCGATCCCATATGCACAATGCCGTTGCTTTATTCTTTTGGTAGGAAGCTGTGGTCAGTACAACCGTATTTGATAATGCCTGAAAATAATATAAAATTCTTTTCTTGATACGAAATATCCTGCTCGAATGTTACTGCTGTACGTCCTCAGTAAAGAAGGGCACACAATTTTGATTCAAAAAATATCTGAAATTTTCATTTATTCAAAAATATCTTAGAGATATTCAATATTCGGAAACTCAATAATTATAATTTTAGTTGTCCGAAAGGCATGCTAGTAACTGTGCCAAGTTCATTCTTAAATCATTTCCCCTTGGGCTCTGCAAAAAATTACGTTGCGAAAAGTTTAATTATTAAAATATTTCACTTGACCACTAAAATCATATTCATAATTAGATAGCAAATTCCTAACTCTTCCAAAACTATTAACATCCCACTCACGAAATGATGGAATTTGAGAAAATGGTCAGCAGGGTGCAGATTAGTTTGCAAAATATTTGACAGCTAGCTTCATGTACCCAGTGTTGTGAATTTCCACTGAGACTCAAAACAGATGAAAATTCACAGAAGATTACAATTTAAAATATCCAACGCGCTACGTTGTGCAAGAATGCATAACTTTTGGCATCCTGCTCAGAAAATGCATGTATCGTATGTGTTATTAACGGAGGATCTTTTCGTGCAGCTGATTAGAGCGTCCCATCAAAAATTACAAACCCAAATAGTTTCTTCGCATCCATATCGTCCTAGAGCCTCCGATTTTTTCACATTTTCTTTGCTTATATAGAACAATAAGACGCTTCGCCTCATTGAATATTTCTCTATTTCCAGTTTGGTTATATTATCGATTTTCTGCAACTTATTCCGTTAGATTCATGGCAAGTTAAATGCTATACAAGCTTGAACAATTTTAATCCATGTCAAAAATATGCAGCTTTAAAAGAAAATGATTATACTAGTATTGTATTCCTAAACTAACTTCATATATCAGGTAAAGAACAAATTTTACACGTTTTCGGATAAATTTAATGAATACAGTCAAAACCGGATAAGTGCAAACCGGATAAGTGCAAAAACCGGATAAGTGCAACAATTTTCCATGCCCCGAACCTTTGCACTATGTTTTGTACACGATCCAAAACCGGATAAGTCCAAACCGCATAAGTGCAAAAACCGGATAAGTGCAATATTTTTGCGAGCCTCGTGTGCAACTTTTCTATTGAATCGTGACCGGATAAGTGCAATAGGCATGACCGCGCCTAAATGTCACTCAAATATCTGCCCACATAATGTATTGTGCA
>NIUQ01001319.1:0-32334 GCA_002796945.1 Plectus sambesii | reverse complement strand
ATAAGAAAAGAACACTATCATTACGCTTAATGCATAGAACAACGCGTCCTATTTCGGAAGTATTAACATATTCACGTTGTTGCTTTCTTGTATCAGACTAAAGTGCTTTTTCCACAATTACTGCTCAGCGACTTACTTCGATGATCATTATCTCTGTCTTGCTCGATTTTCTGCATCATAACGTCATTATTGCATCGTCGTTGTTGTCGCGTTTGTTGCTCATTTAATATGATACCCTGAGTGCGAACGGCGTTGACGCTTGAGCGTCGCGCCTCATTGCCGCGTCTTAAGACGAACGTATTATTGGAGGTATTATCGGAGTTCCTGCGAGTCGCAACAATGCGTCGGCAGCCGTTTGAGGGCTTTGGTGGCGCACGCGCCGCCGACCGGCTCATTGCCGACCTACTCATTGCCTTTGCATGCGCTAGCAGTTGTCATGACGCGTATAACTACTACTCGCCGCCGCCGCCGTCAGATCATCACTCCTGCGCCATGCTCGCCTTGCAGCTCGTAACCAATCGCTCCCCCAAAGCCGCGCACGCCGCCGCCGTTGCCGCCAACGGCCGCGTCTACCTTCACGGCGGTATTCACGTAAAGGACAGCGACAATCCCTCCTCCGCCTTGTGGCGCTTCGACCCCAACACCGACTCTTGGACCCTGTTGAACGCCGACGGCCCGCGTCTGTCCCACCACGTCGCCTTTGTCCAAGACGACCGCTTTTTGAACTTTGTCGGCGGCTGGGACGGATCCGCGCGCACCTCCTCCGTCCACACATTCGACTCTAAGCACGAGACGTGGTTGCCTATGGCGCCCGCGTCCGGCTTTCCAGTCGGCGGAGGTCGCACACTACTGATTGAGCTCGAATGCCCGCTGAGCTTTTGTGTATGTTCAGGATTGAGCAGTCATTCGGTGACGCCAATGACCGGCGAAGGCGCTCTGGTAATTGGTCGGCTGGGCGGACTGCGCACGCAACGTCGTACTTCGGCCGTTCTGTCGTTAACAGGTTAGAATGTCGAACCTACTTTAGCAACTGCTCAGTTGTGTTAAGCAAAAGTGAAAGAATTCCAATAAATTCTCTGATGCTAACTATATAAGATAAGGTTTCGCGCACGCTTGTGCTACTTTTGTCCAAGTATGTTCAACGTTTCGGAAAAACTATTGCGGGTCGGGTGGGTCCAAATAATAAGCCGCATCAATCGATACGTTGCCTGGCGCAGGTGACCACCGTCGCGGCTTTCGCTTCAAAGTGCACGAGATACCGGTGGCTTCTCGAAGTGGACACACAGCGGTCGCTGTCAACGCTACTCGCGCCCTCGTAATCGGAGGGCGATCCGACCCGCACAACGCGATTAGTATCGAGGAACTGAAACTACCCTTCGGCCGCTTCGACACGACCCTAAACGCGCACACCTGCAATCTACTTGGCACAATTAAGTATGCACGCTCTCGGCCATCTCGTTTCACTACCTCTCTCTCGTCTCACTGACGCGTAACAATGCGTGCTTCGCTTAGGAATACGACTGAGTTGACGGGCAGACAACGAATTGCCGGCCGTCGATATCATGTCGCCGTTGCCGACGCCTGTGGCCGTGTGCTAATGCACGGCGGAGAAGGATACGAGCACCTGTTGCCCAACACGGCCGAGATGCGAGCCGACCTGGCCGTCTGGCAAGCGAGTCCGAAACGAGACGGCGGCGGCGTTTGGTTCGACGCGCCCCTTCGCTCCACCACCGTATCCTCGCCCTCGTTGCTCGCGCGCTCGCCCAAATTATCTGCCCATTGCGGTCTAGCGGCAGGCGGCGGCGTACTTTTGTTCGGCGGCTTCAAAGAAGGTTGGCGAGCGAGCAAGGCGACGTTCCTGCTACGACCCGTGGAGGAGTAGCCAAGCGTAGCGTAATAGAACGTAGTTATGTGGTCGCCGAGTAACGAAAGCACTGAAGATATTGGGGGAGAGTACTAATGTGCGCGGCAAACAACGAGTGCGTTGCCGCTGCTACGGTGTCGGCTTTCCTTGGATGTCGTCGTCGATCGTCGTCTGGACGCTCGATGACGGAAACAAAGCTCGCTACTCCTGGTGGCCAACTTCAAGACTACCCTGGACAATGCAAACTCCAAATTGATTTGCGCACAGCGCCCATTGATTGCGTGGCGCCGGCGGTCGAGTGGTTGGCCTGATTGCCATCGTCGACGATTCGCGACCGTGGCAGCATCGATTCGACTGGCGACGATCGCTCGTTACGACCAAGCGCCCGACGATAGACATTCGAGAAGTTTTCTTCGCGCCGACGAGCTGCGCAATTATCGCCCCACCACGTCGTCGGCGCTCTGCCGTTGGTGACGGCGGCGCAGACGAGAGCGCTAATTCGTACTCAAGCGCGCATTGATTGATGGGCTTTTTATGCGCGAGGGTGGTGGTGGTGGTGGTCTTCTCGCTGTCCGCCAGCATCGTCGTCCACGGGACCGGGTGGCGTGCCGCCGCTGGCTGCTGCCCGTCACCCCGTCGCCCTTCGCTTTGATGTTCAGTCTCTGCCATCGATTCAACCGCCATAAACTGCACCTCATAACTTATGGATTAGTCGCGCTGGCGCTGATGGTGTTCGGCTTGGTGTTCTCCGGCTTTGCCGTCTTCCACAAGAATTCGCAGATCGGCAAGGTCTGGCTGGCCGGCCCCACGACCATCGTCGTCGGTCTCGTGCTCTGCGGCAAGGTGATGATCGACTGGGGCCCGGCTCAGCTTCACTCAGATTCCTCCAGCGAATCCGGCGAGGAGGAACAGACCTTGAGAACAACGTCCGAACGAAACCAGGTGTGTGCAATGATACTTCTTTTAGTGTGACGCATTCACTCGCCATTTTAACAGCTTCTCCTTCTACCGCTTTAGGAGGACATTAAATCGATCGACGCGCAGTACATCAAGCAAAAACGCGAGGACGGCCTCTTGCTCGTCAACGAGGACGTTGATTTCGCCGAAAAGGCGCCCTGCTATTCAGCGGCGGCGGACAAGTGCGTCGCGCCAAATCGCATTACGGTAGCAGACCAAGTCCGATCGTTTAGGGCGACAGCGGCCTCCTTCGACCAATCGACCGGCGGTGGTTCGATGATGTTTGGTTCGCGACGAGCGTCTCAACATTCGCGACGAGCGTCTCAGTATTCGCGACGAGCGTCTCAGTATTCGCAGCGACCATCGGCGAGCGTGTCGACAGAGGCGGTCCAGCAGCGGCCGCCGCATTGCTCACAAATTCACATGGCAACTATAAGCGCAAGCGATGCTCAACCGACGTGCAGCAATAGTTCCACTCTCTTACGTGCCAACCACGCCGTCACCTTTGACCCGCGCATTCCTAACGACGCCAACGGCCGCCCTCGCAGCTGGTCGCACTCGGCGACGGCGGCCGCGTCCGCTCTCGAACAGGATTGTCATTGCTCCTTTTCGACCACTTCGATGTACGGTTCAATTGGCCAGACGCGCCCCACGCCGCCGCAAAGACTCATCGCTTCGTCCTCAATGCAGATGCACAGTCCACTGTACCAAGGCGAGATGTTTGTACTAAGAGATCGGCAGTACCTCATTTAGAGCGCATGACGAAGCGTGGCGCGACGACGCGATTCGAATTTGCATTGTGCCGTCATTATATTGTCATGCCAATCGGTTTGTCGTCAAATATTTTTCTGCATATAAATTGCGTGTAAAGGTTATTATTACTTACAAAAAACGCGAATAGCTATAAATCGTAGACTGGGATCGGTTACAATGTTCGCAATCGGATCAGCAATGATGCGCAGGAGAAAAGCCGCTAACCAAATACATGCAAGAATTTCGCTCAAGTCGAACATGGCGCGATCGATGAGTACGCATTCGTCGTAGCCAAATACTGGCCGACTCAGCGTCCCAATGGCGAATACTCCCGGTGTGTCGAGCGCGAAACACACCGCATAGATAACTATATTCGTGCCAGTTTTCCACAGATTCCCTCGACGCTGATTGGGGTTAACAGTGGAGTTGGTTACCGATCGAGACCTCGTCAGACTGCGTCGAACGATTAGCGCGGTCCAAACGTAGACTATGACGACTGACGCGTAGGTCGTCAAACCAAACGCCGTCCAATATATTCGACCCATTTTGCTGCACTCGTCCATGTTGATGCACACTTGGACGATGAACGTTCCATGGGTACGGTAATCGATCGCGATTATACCGTGGAATATTGTCCAACATATGCCAAAGACCCAGCTGAGCGCTACAATTGCCAAACAGTGTCGCACTCTAACATGACGTCGATAGAACATTGGATATTTTACAGCCAACAGTTTCATCAGAGCAAGGCTCAGATAGGCGGTGGTCGTGGACCAATAGCCGAGCGCGCACACTTGAAACGCGTCCAGTGTGTCTTTGGTGGTCAAAATGTCGAGAGCATGCAGAATATCAATCGTCGCTAAGGCGATCAAAGTCAGCAAGTCGCCTGCCGTTCGGTGCAATAAAAATATATACAGCTTGACCGACAGTCGTTCTTCTCGCAGACCAACGATCACTGACGCAGAAAAGAACAGAAGCACGACTAGGGCGAGCAGGATGAATGGAAGGGGATAGATTCCGAAAAGGTTGCGAAGAAAGGACTCTGCTGCGATAATAATTTCTTCATTTGCATTTGAAATATTGGAACAGTTGGAAAGGGCGTCAGCCATTTCCGATGTCGACGAAGGAGAGTGAAGTTGGTGGTGGGAAAGAAGTACTCATTGTCTGATTCAGCGGCGCCAAGCTCCTCTGGTTCAGTCAACAAACGGTGTGTACGGTGTGTCTCGTTCGATCAGCACACTTACAGGGTGGGCCGCGTATGTTTAAAAGTGTTTACTATTTGACTCAAGCTTGAATTTAGGCAGTTTTCAACAAAATTTGATAAACTATAACTTGGTGGTATACGATTCCTCAACACATGGAGCAAATTTTCATTGCTTTCAGAAGTGTGAAAATACGCCAAAAGGCTTTGTTGGAAAATTATGAGCATTTCTTGAAGGGGATCGAAACGATGAAAGCCATAGTTAATCGCTTAATATTGGAGCAGCATTCAAATTCAACGTAACTCGGAGAAATAGCATTTTATTACTGACACTACTTTGAGATATAGTCTCTAGTCTAGTTGAAATCAGTCAAAGAGGAAAATGGTAAGCACTTGTGCGCCGAACGGCCCACCCTGTAAAAGCCGTGGAGCAAATAAGCCAAAGCGATTTCTGCCGCTTCAATGGTGGGAACCGTCGCTCAGTAAAACCGTAATGTAAATTTAATTTGGTGTCCACCCATTGCGAATTTTCATAGTGAAATGTGCTTCTCATACTGTGGCGTAAGAAATGGAATCGAGCTTTATTTGCCTGTTTATACTTGGCTATTGAGAGAAGTTTAAGGGCAATACTACAGATAAAATTGAATTATTTGCTTTAGCGCTCATTGTCACTTGTATATTCACTCGCTCACTGTCATCACAGGTGCACGATCTTTGGTCTTTCGATCTTTCGAGACTGTGAACCACCGACAACTTTCACCACCCGAGGTACCGAACAATTTTTAAAAATACCGTCAAGCCCGCAAAGTGACCTTATTTCACACTGACAAAAATTCATCCATATGCCCAAGTCGCTCGGGTCCGAGACATATGAGGTTTGTGGGGTATAAGAATTCTCAGTACCACAACAAATGCACATGTCCGGGGGTATTGCTTGAAAATTCAAGTTAAAACTGCAATAGTCTGCTTTTATTGCTACATTTATTTATACATTTATTTATACATTTACATCCTCTATTCACTAAAATAATTTAAACGCGCGCGACTTGGCTATTTTTAATACTGACATTGGTATACTGGGTCGACAGCGTACGATTTCGGCGGTCGAAGCTCGAGCGATAGGGACGTACCCCGCATCGCTCGCGACATACGATAGAAACAATGAGCGAGACAAGCAATGAGTCCAGGAACATATCGCACAACGGGTCGGCGCTCATGCGAACAAACNGCGATAGGGACGAACCCCGCATCGCTCGCGACATACGATAGAAACAATGAGCGAGACAAGCAATGAGTCCAGGAACATATCGCACAACGGGTCGGCGCTCATGCGAACAAACCAGCCGATCGTCGCAATCGTTTCTATCAACGTGTACTTCTCTACATCGTTGTACACGTCGAGCAACACCTGTCCTTTCTTGTCCGCCGTAGTCTGAGCCGCTGACCGATCCATGTGGAACACGCCCAGAGACAGCACCCCTAACAGCGTCATGCTGAGGGTGAACAGCCCGATGTTCACGCCCAAACGCCAAACGCTCGGTCGCTGTCGACGCGCGTTGAACGTTGCCTGAGTCAGCAGGAAGGCTACGATGTAGCCGTAGCTGCCGATAGCCAGCACGAACGCGATCGTCGGGCCGATTAAAAACGCTACGTTATCGTAATCGCTAGAAGTGAGCGCTTGATCGCCGTAATGTTCCGCGTCGTCGGGAGCCGCGCTGCTTGCCAGCAACTGCACGATTCCGTTCGGAGTAGTGCCGTAGACGAACGCCACCAGCAATATACTAATCAGCAGACTGGCGGTGAAGATGCCGACCAGCCAAACCATAATCTTCTTGCTTTGAGCAAACATTTGGTAGTGGAGCGGCCGTTTCACTGCGACGTACGTCAGAGCGGCCACCGATGAATAGATCGCCGAAATAACCAAACAGTCTAAGGTGATAAGTGTTTGAAAGATCTCCGTCCCCCAGATGATACCGCTCATACTGTGACACTGTCCATTCTCGTTGACGCAGTCAGTGTACTTGGTGGCGATGAACAGGATGGAATAGACGGCAACGAGCAGGTCGATCAGCGATCGCCCGGCAAAGAACAAATAGCGCTTTGATTTAAGCGCGTTGCGCTTGAAACCAATCGCGATCAGCAACAGAAAGATGATGTTGACAGCGACGGCTACGATTGACACGCCCATAACACCTCTATGACTGGCCATACGCATGGAGGCGATACTGTTGCGATGGTCATTCTTCTTCTCGTAATGGAAACAGTTGCTGTGGAGATTGTCACAGTCATATGACGGCGGCGTCATGCCGCTTGCAGCGGCGGCTTCGCAGAGAGCGCTTAGCTTCGAACATTGGATAGTCGAAGGCAACATTTACAGCTTTGCCGGCAAGTGATCAAAAAACGGCCGACTGATCAAGCGATATCAACCCGCCTACGCGTAGTGGCGGGCGCCGCTTGTGATCACTGCTGTTACATTTTAGATTTCGTCTGCGTTATACAGTGCCGAGCAAACTACAGCAGCAGTCATATTCTGTTTGTAATTTCATACAGTCAGATATTTAGTCGATAAAATATCAAGCAAAAAAATCAGTGAGTATAACGGTCACCTTCGCTAAGGAACAGTAATTTGCCTTTATGGTTTCTGCAGATACACAACAAGCCGCTCATCACCGGGCCGCCAGTCCTTGGGCATGCTGCAGTCGCATTGCCGAAGCAGTTGACACAGGTGTCGGTACATCGGGCAGTCTCTGGCGGCAGGCGAAACGGATTAGCCCCCTTCGGAACAAAGGACGAATCGTCGCATACTTGGTCACCTTTAAGTTTGAGAATGGCAAATGGAGCGCATTCTTTTTCTGAAGCTAAACATACAAACAGTAGTAGTCGACCATTCGTCCACACACAGAGATTTGCGGAAACTCACAGCATCTACATTTTCGCGAGCGTGAGGCGATGTCCTTGACGGCAGTGAGAGAAGCACAGAAGCCAATCCAGTTGGTTGGCTGCTGTGGGCTGGAGCTGAGGGTGTTGGTCGAGATGACCGCAGCAGCCACAGAATAGAGCCAAACTAAATTATAGGGGTAGACGGCAATCGGCCAACATGTTTCTTGCATGCTTCGCGCACAAGCACACGGAAGGCGAATACTGCACACATTTCCAGACGCTGCTGCCCCGAGTTGATTCATCATTCTCCGATAAATGCCGCCGCATCTAATCCCGATGATCAAACGAATTGACTCAAGCAATCACATAGTGACAAATGAGCTAGTCATCAAATTTATCACAAACAGAATATTGAACATTGGCCCATATACGAATAAACGTGTAAAGAATGTGACCGCATTGGGGTTCATCATATAGAAATTTAAGATCTTTATTTTGTAGCACCAAAAGCGAATGCAAAGCCTGAGTCATGATCGCTGACCGTGTAAAATGCCGGAATTGTTTTGTTGTTTTGCGTAAATGCTTCTGTGTTTGTCAGGAAATGCACGAATAGGCAGCTGATGACGACAACGATGGAGCATGTTTTCAATATGCATTTGGCGAAAACATACGCCTGTGCCTTTGGAGAGCGGCGTGAAATGGAAAAAGCGATTTATTTTCATCACAGCAGACTGACTGAACTCTACGCTGCGCGGCAACACAGCGACGAGCGGATACATAAAAACAAACGGCGATATTCTCATAAACAAAGCAACACGAAGCGCGCGGGCGTAAAGCGCACAACACAAATAACGAGTTAGCATTTCGAATAAAATGCCAACGCCCACGGTACCAGCCTCCACCAGTCAATTACGCGAGCTAGAATAGAAGAAACATAATCTTAAGCATAGAGTTACAGCATTCGGGATAGGGCTATAAGGGGGACGGAAATTTGGATATATCGGAGAAGAAAACAAGTTTGAGGAAACCAAACAATGTGAAGATCATAAGTCAATTAAATTTATTCAATCATGTCTTTATTGTCTTCACAATTCTTCTTAAAATTTGCTTGCATCCCCGACATATTCAAATCCTTTCCCATAATGAGCATCATCGAGGTAGAATTATCCGTCCCGATTACAGCCCTAATTAAGGGTAATGTTTCACAAAGGTTCGTCGAGCGGTCGCTGCTCGACGTCCCGCACCCCCAGCTGGGCGTCGTCGGCCAGGCTCATTGCCAAGAAGAGCTCCGATACGAATTCCGATCGATCGGCAAGAAAGTTGAGCTCCTCCTGGCGCTCCGACTCCGTCATCTCATCCGTGAACAACCTACAAATAGACCGCTGCTTACATTATCGTAGCCACAAATAAACAACGCGCTCGTACTCGAGTTAATCATCATCTACTTATAGCTTACACCTTTAATTTGATCAAATTACGACCGAACGAGCTAATTTGGGCGGATAAAATGAGATGGAAATTGAGACGTCAAATGGAAAGGGCAAACTCGTATCGCAACGACACGCCTCATTAGGGTCTGATACATATGGCTTTGATGAGACATTCGTACAAGGACGATCAGCATCATTCGATCGGTATACTTCCCAACACGTTAGACGCGCATGCGTTGATTTACAACGATATACTGTGCATTTACGTGTAGCGTGTTCTACCGCAATACGACCTAATAGGGCGTACCGTCCACGTACCGTATAGTTTAATTACCGGCTAAATGAAACGAACCTGGGAGTCAGGTAACGCGCATCGTCAAAGTAGTCGGCGGCGTCGGCGTTGACGGGCGAGGCGACGGTGAGGGCGCCCATCTGACCCGCTTGTTCGGCGTCTCGAACGGCGGTCGAGGTGGTGGGCTTGAAGGCGGGCGCCGTGGTAGCGGCCGAGGTCGGTGGGGCGACGCGAAGCATCTGCGTCAGGGCGGCGGAGTCGAAGGGCACGCCGCCGTTCCCCACCAACTCTGACCACAAATGCACCATCCCCACATCTCCCATCGGCCCACCCGCGCGTAGAGGGTCCGACTCGTACGATTGATTGAACGCTGAAACATACGATATTCTATTGAGAACAAGGATGTGTGGAGAGAGATAGAGTTCATAGTTGTATATAGTCGTTGAAATTTCTTAGTCAGTAACGAGAAAATGAAGTTTTGATTCCGTAGTGATAAAGGTTAATAGTGTGAAAGCCGCATCAAACGTACTCAATTAGTTGTTGGCACTAGGCGTGTTACGTTGTTCCCTTCGGAATCACAGATTTAGAAATTACGGTTATAAAGGCTCTCTGATTTTTCCTGTACAACGCTTTAGTAATGCCATATGTGGGATGGCTTTCGGTAAAATGCAGTTTACATAATAACCGTGCGAATGCGATGAAGCGATAAGAAAAACAAAGGCATAATCCACACCTGCGGTATCAAACGGCCCCACAAATCTGGCGCTAGATTGCTGGCTGCTGCGGCCGCCTCCGCCTTCAACGCGTCTCGGGCCCGATCGTCGACCAATCTGCTGCTGTAATTGTTGGATCTGTGCCAACGTCGTCGAGTAGTTGCTGCTGGCGCGACGAATGCCACCCAGCTGCGTCAGCAATTCTGAAGAAACGATGCTCACATTATAACCTACACGCAGCCTGAAGGACGTCTCAGCCTAAATATCGTATCCTTCTCGCGTCTCGTTATTATTTTTGATCGATAATCTACTTTTGGCTTCTTCCCAAGGAGAAGTACTTTTTTCAGATGGTCCGAGTGTTCGCGCAGCTGTTTAGCGCGTATAAATTATCTATCGGGATAATAACAAGACGTGAAGAATGTTACGCATTCCGGCTAAGCGGTCCTCCAAGTTGCATAAATGATTAGCGCAAAAAGCGGTGAGCGGTCGAAAATAGTTTTCTGACATGCGCAAGAACCGGTGCTCAAACCAAGAAAAAACACGCGTCAAAAAACTATGAACCGGTTTCATATCGCCCACTTTGTCTGAAATCGTGATTAACGCAATTATGAAATGCAACGCGTCTCAAAACTAGCCACCCCTTAAGCCAAGTTCCTTTTGAGACACCTTGTACAGCGTTAAAGTTCGTCATCGGCAAAAGTACACGTTATAAAACCAGTCCAATTTTCGTCCGCTAATCGCCAAAAAAAGTCGATCACCAACCAGCTATGGGGTCGACGCCGGTCGAAGAGTCGCCGTTGGCATTAGCGGAGCGACCAGTGGGTGGAATATGCTGCGAAGTCATCGGGCGACCGCGGCGACCCATTTGGCGAGGATGGAACTGACGACGAGGAGCGCCTGAAGCACTCCGACCGCCGCCGTCCTCATCGCGCCCTCTGTCCTGTCGCCTGCAAATGTCTTTGCTTTAGTACCTGATTCATACTCTGAGAGCAGAAAAACGTCGGCCGACTGTCCTGCACAACTGAATCCGACAAGTAGAGTTGAAGTCGGTTTATAGCAGTTTCGTTTATAGCGGTCACATTTGGTCGGTTCTGTATATTTGGCCTCCTTATTTCAATGATTATCATTATAGAGACATTTCAAAAGCCCGGTCGGATGTATCATCCAATTGTCAAGGATGCATTACAATATCTTTCACCTTTGCATAACAATCAATTAATATTTTGACGATAGAAGACTTACACAATGTGCTCTGACGCTAAATGAGCAGCGAGATCATCCGTCATGCGATTTGGATCAACGATGGAGGAAGCCAAACAAGCCGGACAGATCTGAAAAAGACATAAATCGAAGGGTGGACGAGAGTTCGTTATCTGTGTCTCCATCCGCCATATTCATTCACTCCATAATCTCTATGTTTTCGATCATTTAAATATTACTTTATTGCAAATTATAATTATTCGTGAAAAAGCTTTTCCATTAAACTTAAATATGTCATTCTGACTCCTAACTGTTTCCAAAAATGATTCATTCTCATCAAAATATTTAAATCCTCATTCCATCACAGTCTTAAGCGATAATGACATAATCTCCGCATTAATACGCAAAGGAGCTTACCACTTCATACGAGCTGATCAATTCCGAATGCTCTTGAGTGACGTGTTCATATAGGTCGGTCTGATTGAATCCATTCTGACCACAGTGAGGACACGTGAACACCACCACTCTCGCTTCGTCAAACGCGACACCCGTCTCGCCCCAATATGCCATCTCTGCAGAACCCATCACTCGTTAAACACGAATTTCAATTTTAAAATCTTTCGACGAACCAAAGTCCTCCTGCGTCATGATACATTGCACCGGGTGATCAGCTGTGTGTTCGCTGCCGCTTCCGCCGAAGCGAGAAGTCTCGTAGCACTCTCGACATAGGTCAAAGTCATAGCAGCGCAGGCACTTGAAGCGGTCCCCAGGAAAGTTTGACTTCAAGCAGGAATCGCAGGATACACCTGCAAATCATTTGTCCTGATTTTGTCGACGCAGCGTTGCAGTACAGTGAACATGGGTAACACGAGCTAAAACTGCTACTTTGAAATTAAAGTTCAAGATTGACACCATTTAATATCCTCGCCAAAGCAATAATATTTGGATATTAATGAAAAAGTTGCGTGCCATGGGTTTTTGCATTTGCCTTTGTTTCTAAATAGCACAGTTCACAAATTTGCTTATTGTATTCTTCGAATTCTATCGAACATACCTCACATGTGACCTCACTCACTCGTTTTATAAGAAAGTCACTTATAATAATAAAAATAAACGACTGAAACACGAACCGTCGTGAACGGAGCTCGCCATTCGAGGCATTAGTGTCCGCGTACGGCTGCCAATCTAAACACAGAAATCAGTTTGATCGGTAAATACATCTTGCGCAATATTCAACTAACTATTGAAAGACTTGCAATAGTTTCTGATAAAAAAATGAATAAGAGCAATGGATACACTTTGCAAATATAGCGAATCTACAAAAGCTTGCATACATACACTACTACGCGGATGGAAATGTCTTCTACTTCTCACAAATATGTGACAACTTTCCCTCTTTCATATCCGCGGTTTAAGGTCAAACCTATAAATGAGGTTATAAACTTGTTCTTTCTCTCCAAAATTAAGCTATCTTAATGTTAATATTAATGATATAAACATCGGAAAAGGTGACAAATTGTGTTCGTGCGTCGATAAAACCAGACGCCATAGTAAAGCACTAATTTCCGGATTCAGGGCAAATAGAAGTGTGAGCATCTGGCTAAACCTAACACAAAATACCGTGTGATATTCTGAACAGACAAAAGTGAGCTTTTTCTAAATGAAAAAGTTAGTGCTTAGCTTCAATTAATGTATTATTCATAGTACTTTCACTGTGAAAATAGTCTGAAAAATCATTTAATTCACTCGCATTTCGTTTGATTCAATAGACTTTTGTTCTAGTTTCTGTAGGAAGCCACAATGATCGTTTAGCGGGCTCGAGTTCAATCTCTCCTTCACGTTTCAAACGTTGAAACTTTTATTTCGCTCTTTGCAGTTATCATCGAGAGTGTGTGTTGAAATATCAACGGATTGGGTAAAAGTGCACCAATGAGGCAAGCGTCGAGACTGATGACTGTGACGCATGTGAACTGCGTAACCCGTGCAATGCTCTGCCAACGATTATCAATCGGAATTTGTCGGTTAGTTTGATTTTCTATTACGATCGAGTATCTGCGTTGAGCAACTTTCGGATAATTGGCTGTGTTAATTGTGAAATGGGGAAAATGAGGTAAGTCGGGCGCTCAAATATTTGTATCGTTAGAAGATAGACGATGATAGAAGACGATGATGGAAGGCGATGATCGAAGTTGCTCTGCGATAGTGCTTGAGATAACTTAGTGCGACAGTGAAATACGGTCCCTGTTGCACGCTACCTACATTCAAAAGCATGATAATACGCCAAGGATATTTTGAAGTACGCGATGTGACGTTTTTATGCATTATTGATTATTTACAGTGCACAATGTAACCATCACGTTAGCTCTAATTCGCCCTAACCCCCAACATCTGTCGTAAATTTGGGCATCATCCGTACTTTGGTATATTGCTTGGCGGGAGGAGTCGGAAAATTTAGAATTCTAGCGCGAATCCCCCATCCGTCCCAGTAGGGTTTTGAAGGATATAGATAAACCGTGGAACGATGCGCGATTGTAATGAGCGAATCAACCAAATGCCGTTACTGAGTTTGTCTGGCGCGAACGCGACTTGACTTGTTCGTTTCCGCGTCCCATCTATCAATTCCTCTGCGTTAGACGAAACTAGATCGTAATGCTATCGAGCAATTGCTACTGGGCAGGCGTTTAGAGAATTCCTTTAATCCCCCCTGGATTTTGCCGCATTTCGCACAAACACTCCATTAGTCGGACGACGAATGTTGTTTTTTTTGACGATGTACACATTTCATTTGATTGCAACCAGACGTGAAACGAGAACAGGAATGCAATATGAACATACATATATGAGCTCGAATGTTCAATAGGCGAAGCGACTGAGTGATTTCACATTTGGAGTGCGCGAAAAATATCAGGTAGATTACGCATTTTAATGCAGCACATGAAAAAGCTCGTCATTGAGTTCAGTTAGGAGATTGTGTCAAATGGAAAGCGTCTGAACGAGTGGAAGCTGCTGTTGGGGCGACTGCCGGGGCTGCATCAAGTAGTTACGACGGTTGATTTCGTTGCGTTTAATGACGAACGCAATAAGAGTGCCAGCGATCAGAAGCAGCAGGAGACAACCGCCGAGCGACCACAGTGCGACTACTTCCCAGTCGGCTATCTCCTCCTTAGGGGAAACGTCGTGATCACCGGCTGAGTAGCTAGCGTTGACGACGGCGGCGGCGGTCGCGGCTAAGACGACCGCAAGCAGCATGATATATATGTGGCAAACCACACCGCGACACAACGGCGTGTGGCCTGACCGTTGTGAACGCGCGAATGAGGCCTGTTGCCTATTGGATTTCTGCCCGCTGCGTCCCCGCGGGACTGCTCCCTATCCGGTTGTCGTGCGTTCGCTCCGCCCAGTCAGGCAGCAACCAGCTGGCCTTTTCTATTCCTTTATAAACTTAATTGCCCCGAGAAAGCGCTCAGCACGTTCGCCCCACCCCCCAATAATAGCGCGAGTTCTGGCCTGGCAGGCAGGTACACAAGGCAATATGGTGCATAACAGTTGGAGACTTTCGACATGTTTATAGAGGTTCATAAAAGTATGCTACAGTAGTAGGCAAGCATTAGTCGCCTGAGCGATGTGTCAGCAAGGGGTCGACGTTCTGCGGCTCTTCAACGTTGCCTGTTAACGTTGCCGAGTCGCTACGTCGCTCTTTGATGACAATTAGCGCCGCACCGACAGTGAATACTAGTAGCAGCGCACCCAAAAATAGTACACCAATTATCCACCAAGGGAAGGATGCCGGAGTATGTGCCGTAGTGGATGCCGTAGTGGATGCATCAACAACATCATTGCCACTTGATTGAATGTGCGAAGTAACACTTTCTGACTCTTGCGGTTTCTCGTCATCTTCGAGAATCAGATTCGTGGGCAGCACTTCCACAGTCGTGGTGGACGCATCGTTGTTTTCTTCATCGATCTGATGAGTCGTCGTCGCGTACGGTGTCGAAGTCGTTGAGTCATTCTCATGGTTCGACGCGATGTGGATAAGCGCTGGCGGCGTCGCCGCGTTGTCACGTTCTGTGCTGTCATCTTTCGTCGTTTGTAACGGAATGTTCGCTGTTGTCGTTGTACTCTGATACGTTACCGGTGTCGTGGTTGGTGCAGTCGTCGTTGGAGTCGTTGAGGTAGTCGTCGTTGGTGTCGTTGTCGTTGCAGGCGTCGTCGTAGTAGTCGTTGTCGATGAGGTAGTAGTCGAAGGTCGCGAAGCGGTTGTAGTCGGCCTGGGGGGTGTGGTTGCGGTCGAAGTTTCTTCTTCTCGGATCGGTGGCGTGAAACGCGGCGTATTGGGCACAAAAATCGCATTACCATCGACCGGCTGATCTGCATTTGAGTGGACAATTGGCTCCGACGTCGGGGTGGGCAGCGCGACGTGTGGTCCGCCCAAGTGACTCGCCTCGATTCGACCGCCGTCTTCGGGTCGTCTCGATGATGGCCGGGTAATCGATGTGTCGGCAGGCGACGAACGAACCGGCTTCGGATCGGCGGCGGACAATACGTTTTCAGCCGTCGTTTCGAATAACTCTCGCGGAGCAGCGGTTGACGCTGCTACTGGGCGCTTGACTGCGCCCTGCTCCGCTTCGTCCGACGGGCTTTTCGACAAATCCGTAGATTCGGTCGGCGTGCTCGTGTTCGTCTGCAGCTGCCGCGTGCTGATGCGGCCTTCGTCCGCCATCAAGTGGCCCACCCGAGGCGGCGACTTGTAGTTACCCTCCTTCCACATGCGAAAGCGCGCCTGAATAAGTCCGCGCGACTTGCCATTGCACAAACTATTCTCGCAGCAACACATGAACAGTTCGCTGCCGTTCGCCGCTAATATCAGTCCGCACCCAGTTTGAATACACAGTTCTTTGGTCGCGCAGCCATTGGTGATGACGCCTTGCACCGTGTGGATTGCATCGTAGCACAGACCGCTGTCGCAAGGTTGGTCGAGCGCGCCGACGCATTCGATCGAACCGCCGGTAGCGGCGTGAAAAGAAGCGGCGAGTAGGAGGAGTATTCGCAGAAGCGACCAGCCGACACGGCACGGCGTCATTTCGACGGCCAAAGTTAAGTCCCGCCGTCGACCGACCGCGATGAAATTACTGACGCTGACCATAGTGACCATGTGTGGACGGGCGACACTCGAAGAAATCGCTCAAATATTGACGGCGGCCACGAAGAGGGTGGGCCTGGTCTTTGGAGGTGCGAATCCGGGTCGGTGGTTATTGGAGGGCGATCGAATGGACGGCGACGCTGACCGGTGATCGGAGTGAGTTGGGGTTGGTGGGCCGATTATTGCCAGCGATTCGTCTATTCAGTCGCGGCGGTAGTGGCGAAAGTGAGGCGCGAAGGCCGGCGCGTTCTATTACTCGGCTGCTACGGGCGACCGGCCGCGGGGAGGGGACGGGGGGAGACGTGCGCGAATCCGATCGTCGCCCGCTAATACCGTCGCCTGTTTCATCGGTTGGCCGTTGCCGCGTCGGCGGCGCGCCACGTCCTGTGCTGCATTTGCATCCGCCCCTAGTGACACATGACACAGCCCGCCCAAACGTTTCAACACCCCTACTACCACCGCCGCTTCTTCCCCCCGCAATACACGCGCGCCATCACTATTACCACGCGCGCCACTGCCCCACCCCCTTGACATGACTCACACTGTTTCTACTACTTTCTATCGGCGGCGGTTGGCCGCACTTTGCCGCCGCCGCCGCGCGCTAATTGCGGAAGTGCGGGGATTTGGCGTTGCCCCGCTATTAAGGATGTTTTTCCTGTTTTGCAGATCGACTTCGCGCCGCCTCGCACACCGATCCGCCGTCGCTCTACAGACGGCCACGGCCGCCGAGCCGCGAATCCCTCAGGATCACGGCGCTCCATTGCCGCCGCCGCCCGCCGACGGTCAAAATAGACAGTTCTCCCAGCAGGTCAATCAGTTGGTCGACCAGATCGCTAATCTTCGCTTCAGCGATGCAGTCGACCTTGTCGAAGCGCTCAAAGTAAACATTTTAAAAACATTTTTTAAGTGCCGACATCATGCGCGTGTGGTGGCTATTAGTAAAAGCGCTATTTTAGATTCGCTTTCGAATTCCCGACACGCCCGTCATGGCGCCCGGCATGATGATGGCTGCCGCTGCTGCACCTGCAGCCGCCGCCGGCGGACAGGTGCGTTGAGCCGTCGACTAATTCGCTCATTGACTTGGGAGAGGGTGCAGCAAAAATATTTACGATTTTTAAATAGTATTTTGCTGTCTAAAAATCGTGAAGGGACTCGTGCAGTGCATCAACGCCGGATGTGGATACTTTGAGAAAACATTAGCTTATTGTGTTGAGAATGTTGTTATCTTTGATTATTGTCTTCATTGTTCCGCGAAAATATTAGCAGTTTTAGTGACATTTGAACTTTGCAAAAAACCGTACATACTTTCGCCGCACCCTGTAATTCGCTCATTGATCTAATATTTCATTTCCAGGAGGCCGCGGCCGCTGAAGACGCCACGCCGAAGAAGACGACCTTCGCCGTCAAGCTCGTCAAGTTTGACGATACCAAGAAGATCGCGCTGATCAAAGAGATCAAGGCCATCGTTCCCAACCTTAATCTGGTTCAGGTAGGCGCTTCGACCCAACCATCTAATCTCCCCTATTGATCGTCATTTCAGGCGAAGAAGTTTGTCGAAGGAGCCCCTAAGCTCATCAAAGAAGATTTGGGCAAAGATGAAGCCGCCGAGCTCAAGAAGAAACTCGAGGCGGTTGGCGCAGTTTGTGAAGTTGAGTGACTTGTAAGATGTCTATGATCGATTGTTTATGTGCGCTAGTTGAGTTACTATTACAACCGCTGTTTTCGATTTCTTTGCGCCGTTCGCAATAAAAAGATCACCCACTATTGTAAGGTACATGTTTGTAGACATTCAAATTGTTCGCATCACCCGGCGATGCCGTTCGCTTCGATGGCTGCGTTATCCTCGAAGCACCTACCGTACTCTTTCGATGACCAATCGGTGCGATTGTTGGTCAACGAGCGTGTAAGCGCGCTTCATCATCATCCGTAATGACGCTTCCTTCTGTATTGTTCTTTGCGTCCGGGGGCGCAGGATGTTGGAAAAATATGAAAATGTGAACGATCATAGCGCGCATTGAACGACTGCGTGGGCCGACTGCGTGAGATAGCGAGCGAGACTATCATTCGCATGCAAGCAAGTTGCTTATTTGTTCATGCGTTTCTGCTGCTGCTTATGGTGTTGCAATTTCGAACGAAATGCAGTCGGCAACCGCCCGTTTCTACGCATGGGGCAGCGGCGCAATTATTACATCGTTTGAACAACTATCAATGTCAGCAGTGGCCTGTTGGAGATATCGTTTCCCAAACACCTCAAGATTCATCGAGACAAACAGTGATTCTTCATGGAAGACGATCGCGCCGTACAGACTGACGAAAAGTTGGCTCCAAATTGTGAAGGTCCATTACGTGCGTCGAAATTAACAAAGTAGCGTGAAACTTGCAGTTAATGTTGTTTTGATAGCGTACGTGACACAAAGCGACCGCTACCAGTTTCGTGCCTACAGTGAACTCCAGTTCGTTTGGCCGTAGGTGGACCCCACCGTCGAGATGATTGCGGTCGTATATGGCGGTCAAGATCTGGTGTCGGTACTGCTCGACCGCAATGCTGTCGCGGGCTGTGACAACACTGCCGAAGGTGTGCTCTGCGGATCCCAGTCGTCCTTCCAGCTGAACCGAATATGCAACGCACACTGCAATTTCTGATCGACGGCGATGAAATGCCTTTTCTCGAGGTCTACTGTCACTTCCCTGGTGGTGTATGGTCTCCGGCTTTAAACTTGGAACGAAAAAGTTATTGGCGCGTATGAAACTGGACAGCAGAGCGCGGTTGAACATGGCAATAGCTTGCGGGAGATAGCGTCGACTAGAACAAAGTCAATGTTGGGGGCGATAGACGATCCACGTGATCGCCAAGCAGTTAGGTTAATAACTTGTTTCTCATCCAGTGCTAATATGATTACGATTGCAACAAGCAGGCAAAGTTCATTAATGCCTGCCGCAGTTGTTCATTGCAGCGAGCAACCGCAGCAGTTTTGGAGAGACGCACAACCCACTTGTGACCGTTTCGGAAGAATCGTCGGCCTGCGTCGACACTATGCAAACCGGTCGACACATCAATGTCATATCTGTGATTGGTTTGGTGAATAGAGAGTGTCAAAACATCTGAGGGCCCGTTAAAGTCAATTTGGATAATAAACTGTTAGATCGAGAGGATACTTAACATGAGCGTACAGACTGAACTTAGCAGACTGCTTTTGTAGGAGGTATGACGTCGGATGTTTCAATGTAGCTGCCATTGTTTCTGGCAGAGACGTTTACGTGAACCAGCGGCCGCGGCGCTAAAGAGATCGGTGCAGCCGTGCTCGCGTGATATATTAGTATGTTGAATATCGTGCTAAATCCGGCGTGCGCGACTCATATCTGCTCAAAACTCTCAAGAATAACGCTGCACATTATTCTTGGAAGTCACTTAAGACAAAATATTTATATGCATCGAGTTTGAATTGGCACAATAGGCACAGAGTTTTCGAACTTCGAATAAACTTTGTATCTAGCGGTAATTCAGGTCGGGATGGTCGAAAAACACGTCAAAATATTAAAAAAATATTTTCGTGTCAACTATAGCGGAAAATTTAAATCCAATTTCATGATTATAAAGATAGAACCAAAATTACTGTTCTTGTTTACCGACCGAAAGGGCGCAATAAGAGAAATCTGAAAGTGTGCGAAATCTTGAAATTAATGCAAAATTTAATAAGTTATGCAAGAAAGAAAAGGTCGCATTTTTTCACTTTCTAGTTTTTTCCGTTCACATGAAAAAGCCAAAGATTCACTTTAGAAAGACTTTCTCGTTCCTATTTGTCTCCTCAACTGTTTGCTTGAAAGGGAATGAAATAAAAACAACTAACACAAGATCAAACTTGAATATTACGGCACTTCGCGCCTCAGAAAGTAAATGAGAGAAAGGTACCGAAATAATTTAACAAAATCGCTGAAACAATCTGGAGGAGGAACGAGATGTCATTCAATAGGTCGAAATTGGTCAGCTGAAATCTCGTTCCTCCTCTTGATTGTTTCAGCGATTTTGTTAGACTATTTCAGTACCTTTCTCTCATTTACTTTCTGAGGCGCGAAGCGCCGTAATATTCAAGTATTGATATCAGTAGCATATAATTGTGGCGCGAAGCGCCGCCATTGCATGCTACTAACACCAACACTATGAGCAAGTTAGATCAGTGTTAGTTGTTTTTATTTCATTCCCTTTCAAGCAAACAGTTGAGGAGACAAATAGGAACGAGCAAGTCTTTCTAAAGTGAATCTTTGGCTTTTCATACTAATTTGTTTCACACAATTCATTAATGATTTTACAAACATTGCACAACTTTAGCAAGTTACAATAGGTAACCGACCATACCGGGTTTTTCCGAGTAGAAGCCCCCCCCCCCCCCAAATAAAAGCCCATCTGGGCTTCTATTCGGTTTGACTTTCCAAATACAAGCCCCGGGGCTTATATTTGGAGCCGAAAAAAGATCACCATGAATGCGTGAAATGAAGTTATTTTAAGTGCATTTTACATGTAAATACCGTTTTGTCTAATATAATTTGCAAAAATCATATAGATCTTCCATTATTTGCGTGTGAGATTAACTAAAAAGATGAAAAAACGACGCAAAATGCAAGTATGTTTTGTACTGCAAAAAGTGTTACGTAATTGACTTTTGCAAATAGAAGCCCGGGGCTTCTATTTGGGGACAAGGTAGAGAGGCGAAAAGTGCAAATTCTTATTACAAGCCCCGGGGCTTCTTCTCGGAAAAACCCGGTACAAACATTTGTAAATCAATGTTTATCCAAATTGTCAGATCTACAATTTTGGATCTTCATTCCAAAAACAGGATAGCGCTATAGTAAATTCCAACGCTTTGATATGTCAAATACCGAAACTTGTTGAGTATTTAAGTTTATATTGCGCTTCAGCATCTCCTTGTTCAGCAGCTTTTCTATACCATTTGACAGCTTCTTCATATGACTGAGGCACACCATTACCGTTTTCATACATAAGTCCTAGGTTATTTTGGGCGGATGGATCTCCTTGTTCAGCAGCTTTTCTGTACCGTTTGACAGTCTCTCCATATGACTGAGGCACACCATTACCATTTTCACAGATATCTTTCAGGTTACATTGTGCCTGAGCATTTCCTTGTTCTGCTGATTTTGTGTACCATTTGACAGCTTTTTCATATGATTGAGGTACGCCTTTCCCATTACTATACATTACTCCAAGGTTGAATTGCCCTGTTGCAAACCCTTGTCTTGCTGATTTCGTGTACCATTTGACAGCTTCTTCATCTGATTGAGGCACACCTTGCCCACTATAATACATAAATCCAAGGTTAGACTGCGCACCTGCATTTCCTTGTTCAGCAGCTGCTCTGTACCATTTGACAGCTTCTTCATTAGACTGACGCACGCCAATCCCACTCATATACATAGTTCCCAGTATAGCTTGTGCCTCTACATATCCTTGTTCTGCTGATTTTGTGTACCATTTGACAGCTTTTTCATACGATTGAGGTACGCCAATCCCATCCATATACATTTTTGCAAGGTTGCATTGCCCAACTGCAAACCCTTGTCTTGCTGATTTTGTGTACCATTTGACAGCTTCTTCACTTAATTGAGGCACACCTTGCCCCCTACAATATTTTATTCCAAGGTTCGACTGCGCACCTGCATGTCCTTGTTCTGCAGCTGCTCTGTACCATTTTACAGCTTCTTCATTAGACTGACGCACGCCAATCCCACGCATGTACATAATTCCCAGCTCAAATTGCGCCTCTGCATGTCCTTGTTCTGCTGATTTTGTGTACCACTTGACAGCCTCCTTACTAGACTGAGGCATGATTATCCCATTACTATACCATAATCCTAAGATGAATTGAGCAACGATGGCACCTCTTTCAGCATCATCATGAATCAACTGAATAGCTTCTTCTGATGATTTGGGAATACTTTGCTGTTTGTTGCTGTTCATATCGCTGGTATCAACCTGCGAATGTATGGTTGCTATATGGTTGTGTTCTTGTTGTTGAGTAGAAATGAATGGGTTAAATTTTTTAATGAACTCTATTAGCGCGGAATATCTTTTTTTCTGCGACTCATTCGTGTATGATTTACTTGAGTGGATCATGATAAGAAATGCTTGGATTTTAGCTGGTATGCTTCCGTATCCTGTATTTGTCACTGTCATAAAGACATACCAGTAGAAGTTTCTTGGAGGCTCTCCATTGGAATATACGTACGTCAGTACTATAATAAATTCTTGAACAGTTCTGTGAAGAAATGAATACTCAATTTTTGTGTGGTAGGAAGCGTCTCTTGTTTCGTCTTTTCTTAAAAATCCAACTGCTTGTACGATTTCATTAATCTGAAATTTCTTCAGATCTGTTTCTGTAAACGTTGTCTTAAATATATCTTGCATAGCCATTTTTCCAAGCAAGTGCAGTTGAGGAAAGAGCTGATAATTGTTTTGAATTACACGAAACTTGTCGCTTGCATCGTGTTCAAAGCCAAAAATAGAGGAAACATCTCGATTGGGATTACTTTTTTGATATCTATCTATCATCCACCAAATGATGTTCATGTAGAGCTCAACTTCAGTGCCATCAATTATCCTCTTGTGTAAAAGGCAAATAAAGGTCAGCATTAAAGGTGATTTTGAAAGCCTTTTTAAATTAGCATTTGAATTTAATAGACGTACCACAGCTGCTGTATTTTCTAATAATTTCGCATCATTTATTGCATTGAAATGCTTTGATATGTACTCTTGTTTTTGTGATTCGGTCGTAAATCCAATGATATCGGCGAAAACAAAGCGTCCTTGGTTACGAAGCTTCGACAAATATCCTTTTCGTGAAGTTACAACTACGTTATATCGTAACGGTCTTTTGATTGGGGTTGAAAAGAAATCGCTTAATTCTTGGCACTGTTTCTCCAAAGTGGATTCGTCATATCCATCTAGGAGCACTAAAATCTTGTACTGTTTGCAGCATTTAGTGTCACTTATAAAACGGTGAAATATTTCATAATCTTGCTCATCAAGATAGCCTTTCATGTACAGTATTATTAACTCTTGTATGTCTTTGAACTCATACTCTCGTAGTTTGCGAAATTCTATATATAAAACAAGATTATAGTCACTCAATCGTGACTGCTCCTGAGTCCATTCATATGCAAGTCGCTGCATAAGCGAGGATTTTCCTATTCCTGGATCACCTTCAATAATGAGCATTTTTGTTTTGGCAAATGCCTTTTTGAGCAAATCAACGTAATCTTCTGTTACCGTTGAATCGCCTTCCAATCCAAGCGTCAAATTAACCCACTTTCTTTCGATATCAAAGAGAAATGGCAGTGAGAAGGGAGCGACATCACAAAAGCTTTGCGAATAGATTTCTTGCAACGAGTTTTGAATGCTGAAAGGTAAGTGAAATGCTGTACAGGGTGGGCCTAAAAAGGAACCCCTTGAACTTTGTCTTTAGCTCAGGAACCACTGGAGTAAATTACGTGAAATTTTAATTGAATATGTACCTATATATCATGAACGATCTGCTAAAATTTCAAAGCGATCGTTTTTTTCTGAGGTCACACAAAAAAATTTATTTGAAGTGATCCAAAAAACCACATTAAAACACAATGGGCCATAAGTAACGATGTGCGTTTGATGAAAATAGTAAATTCCCTAGCGTTTATCCCGCTGAGTTGGAGGGATCGCTTTTTCGGGTCTTCCAAGGAAGGCCCTTATCGGTACGACACGTGCTCTTCCGGTCGGCCGTCGAATGCCCTACACCGGGACCCCAATTAGAGATTGGGATTTATATGCCAACCGCGGCGGGGCAAACGAACCAGTGTGGGTCCTTCCTATGATGCGTTAATGAGCTAGCGCATTAACCACTGGACCACCGCAGCGGCCATGCGTTTGATGACAATGAACTCCAAAAATATGCAACCGAATTCAATGTGGCTTTTTGCATCTTTTAGAGCTCTTTTTAGCAAAGATTTTCCATTTTTAAATCATTGTAATCAGTTCATTTTTCGTTATTTTATGCTGCGTTGAAAAACTGCAAGATTTTGCGCATACTGACTGAATAGAAAAATAATGAAAAGATTTGTTTGTGAAAAAAATTGTTCTGAAACGATCCAGTTAAGCTGAAACTTAACATAAATCGTCTGCAGATGTTGGCGTTTCGTTTAGAAAAAAGAATCATTGAATTCGATAGTGGCGCTGTCAGGAAATGTGCAAGGAAAGATAAGCACTCATTTGGAAGCCAAGTGCGTGGGACGCGTGAAGGGTATTGGTAACGCGCTTGAAAAGGAGAGCTTATCTTAGCTCATCCTTAACTTGACAATGCCGCTACCGAATTAAATTTTTCTTTTATCAAACAAAACCCCAACTTCTACAGATTATTTATGATAAGTTTCAACTAATTTGGAGGATTTCGGACCGAGTTATTTAAAAATAAATCGTGTCATTGTGTTTTAATGTGGATTTTCGGATCACTTCAAATAAATCGTTCGTGGGACCATCAGAAAAAACCGATCGCTTTGAAATTTTAGCACATCGTTCGGAATATATAGGTACATGTTTAGTTAAAATTTCACGTATTTTAGTCCAGTGGTTCCTGAGGTGTAGACAAAGTTCAAGGGGTTTCTTTTTTTGAGTTACCCTTTATAATGCTATGAAAATCAGTGCTGTTAGGCGGTTTATTTTCCTACTAAATTTGTGGCGGAGAAGGTGCTGTCTAACTTTTTGAGGTTTCATATTTACGAACGGTGGTGGCCATGGGCGGGTGTGGGTGGCATGGTTCATATGTGTGGAGAGTACCACTCTTCCGCCATCTCCACTGCCTGGTCAGCTGACTAAATGGCTCAAGAGATTTTTGGCTGCGTTACACAAATGCATCTTAGCGGAACTTTCTAAACACTGTTGTCTGCATTGTTTGCCTTCTCTTCCAATCTACGAAAACTCACCGCGGTAAGTTACTGTTACTTGAACAATCTCCGTGGTATGTAGCGACTTTATTTCCTTTGTAGTATGTCATGTATGCAACAAGTGGAAAAATCGCTGCAAGGCACACCATGGCTGTCGGTATAGTACCAAGGCAGAAACGGTTATTATGTTGTCCTTCTCCATGTCGCCTAAGTTCATTGAAAAGTCTTAAGGTCGAATTTTTCTAAGCATCGAGAAACTTTTGGCACAGTTTTTACAAAAGTTTTCGCTTCGAAATATGGCGGGATGTTTAAATTTCTGTACTGAGAGCGCAGAGCTTTTCAAAATGGGTATTTTTATATACCAGTCAATTGGAAATGATGAGACACCTGAATATGTGCTCGGATTTGAAATTTGAGCAGAACCTGAAAAGTAACGCAAGAGAGGAAAACCGAGTTTCATAACTTTTTGGTTTTTCGAATTTTTCGGCCAAAACTTGTTCACTGACCCCAAGTTGAAGTTACTCTAGGATTATAGCCCTAATAAGGGGCTATCCAACGGTATTAAGAAAAGTAACGAACTCGCGCATGTACGGGTCGCAAATTGAGCCTGAAGGGAACCATATTTTAAGGCTTTGTAATTTTCGGGTAAAATCGTTCCCGTCTGCTCGAGTACTGCTACTCTATTTGTGAAGCATGTGGTATCAGCATATATAATGAATAATCCCCTAATGATGGGCTATCTAACGGTGTTAGCTAGCCATCGATAGCCAGCGTTCAATATTTCCTGTCGATAGACGAATACATATCGCTTTGTGGGCCATAAGAGCATTTTGATGGTTGTTAACGCATCCGCCTTGCTTTACTTCCAAAAGCCTCAAAGGATGGTTCACTACTGACCAAGTTTCCGCCCTGTACATATACAAGCTTGAATCTGTTTATGGTACCGTTGGACAGCCCATCATAAGGGGATTACTCATTAGATATGTCGATACAAATAGAGCAACAGTACTCGAGCAGACTGGAACGATTTTACCCGAAAATGACAAAGCCTTAAAATATGGTTCCCTTCAGGCTCAATTTGCGACCCGTACATGCGCGAGTTCGTTACTTTTCATAATACCGTTAGATAGCCCTTTATTAGGGCTTTAATCCTAGGGTAATTTTAATTTGGGGTCAGTGAACAAGTTTTGGCTGAAAAATTCAAAAAATTGAAAAGTTAAAAAAGCTGAAATATACAAAAAGTGCGATATTTTGTTGTTTGCACAACCTCTCAGCGTCTACACCAATTGCAAAACTGCGCACATTTTCAGATTGCCCTAGTCATTCCCCGTCGAATGGTATACTAAAATAGTGATTTCAGTTGTGTTCTGTTAAATTTACATGTATCCCTTTTTTCGGTAAATTTGGCATGCCCCATGTTCGGGCTCAATTTGCGCCACGTGTGTGCGTGACCTTGCCAACTTTCTATATGCCATTCGAGAGTCTAGAATTAGGGCTTCAATCCTAGGGTAACTTTAACTTTGGGTCAGTGAACGAGTTTTGGCCGAAAAAATCAAAATACTTGAAACGTTAAAAAATTCTACATTGCATAACTTTGTCAATTCTGCACCGACTTTTAATTTGAAGCAAAATTCAAACTCGTCTCATCATTTCCAATCGATTGATCTATAAAAGCTTTGGTTTTAACAACTTCTGCGTCGTCAGCAAACAAATTAAAATTTCCCGCCATATCGCGAAGCGAAAGCTTTTGTGGAAAAATCGGACATCAATTTCGTAAGTTTCACCCTAAAAGACCTAAGAATGCAAAATTTCAGCGAAATCCGAAAACTTTTTGTAAACTGTGCCAAAAGTTTCTCGATGCTTGGAAAAATTGGATCTTGAGAATTGTAGCCTTAGCGTCGGGCTATCCAACGACATCATTAGAATTCAAAAATAAATTTGCGCAGGGGTCGCAAACTGAGCCCGAAGTGACCTATCTTTCGAAGCTATTGTCATTTACGATTAAAATTGTTGCAAACTGCTCGAGTATTGCTGCTCTATTTGTAAGCATGTGTTATCGGCATATTTAAAGATTGATCCCCTAACGATGGCCTATCCAAAGGCGTTTGATAGACCATCGATAGCTAACGTTGAATATCACCTATAGATACACGAACACGAGTCGCTTTCTGCTTAATTAAAGCGTATTGGTTGCTGTTCACGCATCCGCCTTGCTTTGATTTCGAAAGCCTCGAAGGAAGGGTCACTTCGGACCAAATTTTCGACCCGTATATGCACGAGTTTTACACCTTTTATGGTATTGTTGGATAGCCCAGCATTAGGGCGACAATCGTCGGTTACTTTGCTATCTGGAAATGCGAACAAATTTTGACCGGAAAATTCAAAAAACCAAAAAGTTCGAAAATTCAGGTTTTCTCTTTTGCATAATTTTTCAGGTTCTGCTTCAATTTCAAATCTGAGCACATACTCGGATTTGTCTCATCATTTCCAAATGATTGATATATGAAAACATCCATTTCGAACAGCTCTGCGCCTTCAGTACGCAAATTTAAACTTCCCGCCATATTCGAAGCGAAAACTTTTGTAAAAAATTCCAGCATAATTTTCTTAAATTTTACCCTAAGACTCCCTAATATACAAAATTTCATCGAAATCCGAAAACTTTTTGCCAACTTTGCCGAAAGTTTCTCGATGCTTCGAAAAATCCGATCTTAAGCGAATTATCAATTAAGTGAGGAAAATATCACTATCAGACTGGTATTCCTGTTACTAGCTAGCAAGGTGTAACGGCCTACAGAAACTGGACAGGATAAAACTGTTTTGAGCACTGTACTTGTTAAACTGGTTGACCCCTTCACATATCGAGTATTCATATAAGAGATATGAGCTTCGGAATGAAAAATAAAATGGATTTCGATTTATACGTGATATTTTTATTTTCCCTACGCCGTTTGCTCATGGAAGGGATATTTTGAAGTGACGCTGGATACAGCGGGAAATTTTACCAAAATAGATCATCTCTCTCAGAAGTTATTGATCAGCGCAATAGTCCACGCCGAAGTCTAACTTCAGTGATCGAATCATTTAAATCGAATTACTTGATCATAGTTTTGTTTTATGGTAAAGGATTGCTAATTGAACAAAGAACGCTTTGTAAATTTGCAAAAGTGCATACTCTTCTCTAATACATCGATATGTTGCAAAACATCTCAGCTCCCTCACCCCACGAAGATTTCCTTCATACAGGTTCATGGGCCTAGGATTGGTTCATTAAATGTCGATAGAAGTTGGCGCCAGTTGGCTTAGCAGGCAAGGAAAAAGTCTACGTGGGAAGGCTAATGTCGCAGAATTTCAATCTACGCGATGATAAACTTTCCCTTCTTTTTTGTATGACTCATGAATAGCTCGCCGTTGCCCTTCGTATTGACATATAATGGGTATCAGGCAGGGACTATCGCGAGACCGGATGCGTGTCTGTTTTATCTAACGGTCTGACTGAGAGAAAAGGGTGCGCGCGGACACAAAAGGGCTATTCGAAAGGAAAGACACCGTCGAAATGATCAACTTAGCGTAATCTTGCCTATCTTCTGATATATTAAACTGTTGACTTACTGGAATATACCGTATTTACGGAAATAGTGGTACACGCGGAAATAGTGGAACATGTACCACTATTTTCCCTTGACGATCTGGAACATGTCGATCTCAGGGATGTCCGTGACATCAGTGGTTGTGATTCAGTAGTCTATTTGCAGCTGTGTTTTGAAGTTTTTTAACTTGATGCCGTTTCGCTCAACAAAATACCATTTTCTGAGTTTTAGTGACGATAACATATGTTGCGCAGGAGTTTGAACTGATAATGGTACACTGTCGAGAGAGGGGTTGAAATAATAGTGGTACAGTACCACTATTTCCTTAAATACGGTACAACTAGTCAATTAGATAGTCGGGAAAAGAGTAGTGAAATGAAACAGGGTTTCTCGTCATTATAAATCGGTATACTTATCTACTAGTGTGCGAATCGATTGTATGACCTTTATACCTGCTAAGAAGAAAGTATCGTATAACTGTCACCCCAAAAGAATGAAGAAGAATATAAACTCACTGAACCACTAGTCTCTAACAAAAATCAGATTGTGTCGAAAACAGGCGGCACGACCCTTAGGTGCCTCAACGTTATTTGATATCGATGCGATAGTCTAATTATTCCGTTAAATACATGCACAAACGGAATCCGAAAATACAAGGTGTCTCACGTAGGTATCCCAATTTTTTTAATTTATTAAAAACGCAATTTGTAATGAATTTAACAAAACTTTGGCACATTGTAGACACATACTATATACTGTATTTTTAGTGGCTAAGTTTCATTAACTTTCAATCAGCCAGGGACAAGTTATACAGCCCTATGTGATCACTATCATTTAAGGTGGTTTCTAAAGGCAGTAAGCAAGTTTGACTTCTTATAAGTCCGCGAAAACGTGTCTAATTTGAATGCGCTTTGCAGCTTCTGATAGAGCTACTTTTAACTTAAATTTCCTTTTTTTAATCTTCAAATTTGATTCATTTTTTGTCATTTTATGCCACTTTGAAGGAATGCAAGATTTTGCGCATACGCTGATGGAAATGCCCTGTATGCCCTGGCCGCCTTGATAGAAAAGCCGCTAAAGAAATGATGGCGATCACGTAGAGCTGTATAACTTGTAATTGGTTGATTGGAATTTAATGAAACTTGGTCACTAAAAATTTATTTAGTATGTCTCTACATAATTCCCAAGTTTCATTAACATATTCACGACAATGTGCATGACCGGTCATGCACGCGGTGACTGCCATTTCGGACCGTGTGCATGATCGGTCATGCACGATGATGCAGTGCTTGTATAGAAAATGAAATTCATCATTTGTCATCATCAAATCAATCATCAAATCAGCACACACGCGCTGCGTAAAAAAACGCCGCGGTCCCACGCGACAGTTTTCCGAATACACGCGCGGTCGTGAATGTGTTAAATTTCATTACAAACTGCACATTTTATAACAAAAAGAAATCGGGACACCTTCGTGAGACACCCTGTAGTTCGTACCGGATTTTCCCCAAAAAGCGTCCCTCCTCCAAATAAACGCCCCGAGTGCGCTTATTTGGACTTGCAGTTTAATGTTCACGAGTCACGACAGGAAGTAAACTATTAACGCTTTGCATGAGATTTACATTCTAATCGTAAATTAATTAATGAAAGAACCTAAAACATAACGGAGAACGTTTCTCTCCGCTGTGTTACTTCGTTGTTTTCCGTATTGACGTTACTTTAAGCAGCACACCGTATTTCTTCCAATAGACGCCCCCTCAAGCTTTGCTTGAAAAAATTAGATGCCCTGGACATCCTACTACTTTTCAAAAAGCCCCCGGGGCATTTTTTTGGATAAAAATTGGATTCGTCAAAAGTGCGCAAGCTTTAAAAGCGCCCCGGCTCGCTTTTACGGAAAAACTCAATATGAAGTCCGATTGTATTACGCTTTAACAGGATTGATTGAAATATTTTGCTATTCTCTAGTTGCAGCATCATTTTCTAGTTTCATATTTCAACCGCGTTCCTCTTTCCTTGGTAATTATTTTATTAGAAATAAGCACGCATTTTATGCCTACCTCTGGTTTTTAAATTCTGCAATTTTTTTTCTTTTTTCGATTAGTTTATCGAATATATAGTTTTGACCCGTTTCTTTCAAACTTTTCATGAAGCAGCTGAATGCATATGGGCCACGCTGCTGAACAAACTGGATCAATTTGTCATTTTTTTTATATGGTGTCTTCTTTGTCTGGAATGAAAAGCGGAAATATAGTTACTAGGGTTATATCGGGGACGGAGAATTCTCCGTCCCCGTCCCCAAAACTCCACGTCCCTAAAATTCTGATTTTTCTATAATCAATTATCATAATTTATAAGTTTAGTATTAGTTCAGTGTAATTTACACTATGGCGATACATTATTTGATTCCCGGACAAAAGGTCGAGATAATTTGGTCGAGGTAGAAAGGGTCGAGGAAAATAAAGGTCGAGGGGAATAAACGTCGAGGTAAAAAAGGTCGAGGAGAAAAAAGGTCGAGGGAAAATAGGTCGAGGTCTGAAATGTGGAGAAGAAGTAAACATAAAATATTAAATATCGAATGGATGTGTTTTTGTGGTTAATAATGTCGAGACATCACAATCCAGCAAAGCTAAGCAAAGCGATATCGCGATTTAATAGCGTGCACTTATCATATGGTGCACTTCATTAAAGTTATTGCCACATCGCGGTCAAATAAGCATAATGAAGTAAGCGCGGCAACCGAAAATATGGCTGCTTAATCGAAAAAATTAAATGTAGCGCAGGAATAATGCGCGCCAAATCGCAGACGGCCTAGTATTTGAGCAATCAATCGGCAGTAAATGATAAGAACAACAGCTTCAAAGTAGCAGACGACTTAATTTAGCCGATTGCGCATTAGTCTTCTTAAGCTGACATTGGTACTTCTTCCATTGAAATCTAAGCGCCTCGACCTCTTTTACCTCGACCTCTTTTACCTCGACCATTTTCCCTCTCGACCTTTTTTCCCCTCGACGTTTTTTTTCCTCGATCTTTTTTACCTCGACCAAATTAACTCGACCTTTTATACCTAGGCGCATTTTTTACATTTTAGGTAATGATATTTAAAGGGGAACTCCGGTCAAAAATTATTTTTTGATATGTTGTCAAGTCAAACACGCTGATCATCGCTGCGCATTCAGTTTTTTCAGATTCGGCTCCCTTAAAAAGTTATAACCCCCTAAATATTGGTCGACGTGCATTGGCTTGGAAAGGAAACCACCGTATTGTCGTTTGCTGAGCACTTCTTTACGAGACCATGCACTACGCTGTGAAATACGTGCTGTGTAAAATGATATGCAGTCAATGCAGTTCAAATCACTTCGAAACGCATCTATTAAACGACAAGAACACAT
>NIUQ01001318.1:0-32463 GCA_002796945.1 Plectus sambesii | reverse complement strand
AATTCACGCCTATATTGTCCGTAGGTGTAGAATAGCTGGTGCGCCGATTGCGCACGTCGTAGTCTAAATGAATCGTAATCATTTGCTATAGAATGTATTGCGCCGAGTTGAGAGAGTAAATGTTTTGTAGATCGTTTGTCATATATCATGTACTTTGTTGCTTTGCACGAATTCCATATGACCTACTAGATTCAACTTTACGGGCAACTATTTCGAAATGTTATTATTCTCATGCAGTGTGAGATTTTTAAACATGAAATTTTTTTTCAATCGTTATGAAATTGAATTCCTTTGATTGTGTTCCTTTAGCGCGGTTATTACTGCCGGTGAAATTAGCTTTAGCAGAACCCGATACTAATCTCTAGAACAGCTCATTTGAGACACAATGCTGCTAACTTAATTTATTAGGATAATCTACGTTAGAGCAACCGACCGAAGAGTAGTTTTGATGGAAGCGATATTTAAATTTTTGCTGCAGAACTCTGGACAGTGATAAACCCATTTTGACAGCAAAAGTATATTAGCTCACAGATATTATTTTAGACAATGTAATGTGATTTTAAACGTCAGTTTTTTTGTTTCAGGTCTACATATGGTAAGATTACACAGGAATATAGAAAAAAATGTTTTACTTTACCATATTTCTCCTCGTCGGAAAGATTTTCTCATCTTCCGCGCTATGCCCGGATGGATGGCGACCATCGGAAGTAATTCGCAACAAATGTTACTTGATTGTGACAAATAAAAAAACAAACTGGTTTGATGCTGATAAATATTGCCAATCAGCTACTACAAACGGTCGTCTCACTTCTATAAGTTCGGCTTTCGAGCAAGAAAATTTGAATGGTAAGAGTGACTTCAATAGTATCCTTTAAAGTTTTTGCAGTCAAGGGAAAAGCAGCGACCTAACTTTCTAAAATACAATCTCAGTTGCTAACCAAATTTCAAAATAATTATGTTAGATTTTAAATTATAAACAGTAAAAAAATCAACGGTATATATTATTAACTGAAATTATTCAGCAATCATATCGGAGGCCCAGGCCTCTTCGGTGTGCGACAACATGTGGATCGGAGCGGATGATATAGCGCAAAATGGTGTATTTACTTGGACTGATTGCACGCCATTTTCGTTCACACATTGGAAACCCGGTAATAAATATAACATTCTTTCAACCTCAAATGTGAAAAGTGTGTTTTTATTAGGCCAACCGATTTTGAATTCGAACAAGCTTTGCGTTGCGGCAGAAGCCCGAGCGTCTGGTTATTGGAACACAAATGATTGTGGCGACGAATTCTGCTTCATTTGCGAAAATAATTGTATGCATTTTTCTTATCTTTTAATAAGATTGTCCCCACAGGAACTGTTTGCTCTAAACTGTCACATGAGCAGTTAGGTTTGATATATGAAGAGATCGATAAGGAAATAAAACAAAAAAGTAATCAGGAACGACGAATCTTTATAGTTCCTTTTTGCTTGGAAAGTTGAAAATTCTTGTTAGCGATTTTGTTTTGTGTAGAAGTTTGTTTTGCCCTACCTTATTGTTCAATAATTTTTAGTGTTTAATTGTGTGAAGAATAGGAAGCAAATGAATAACTAAAAATAATTTAATGGATGGGTAGCCCTTTTGAAGAGTGTAGCACGTAGTCATCATTGACTTTTGTTTAACATGCACCGCACTCGATAGTTTGCCAGTTTTCAGTGACGCAGACTATTGAAAATATTGTCAAGCCTTATGCAATCCTGATTCCATTGTTTTTTAATAAATTCTTGCAGCTAACTGTTCTTCCACTCAAACTACAACTACGATAGGTCAACCGACTGTGTCGCCGGCCGCGCAATGCTACGCTATGGACATCATCTTCGTAGTCGATATGTCACAGTCGCCAAACGGTGATACGATGAAGCGCAGATATAAGAAGCTAGTGCACCAACTTGGTAGCGAGATAAATGCTCGAACTGTTCTACTCAATGATCCCCAATTTATCGATGACTTCCAAAATGTAAGCAGTCGTTCATTAATCCTTCCCAGTGCTAAATTGATATTTTTCTGCATTATAGCTTTCTTATCACCATTAAAGTAGTAGGATGTAGCCAACAAGATTATGTTTCAATTATTAGCATTAGTACCTGATGAATAATAAAAAACTGAAGTGGAAATTTTGTGTGAGATTCTGTTTTTACAATTTTGCGGGAACGTTGGAAAAGATACATGATTGTATTCAATTAAGACACATTGTGGCGGAAAAAAATTGAATAATTGAATGCAGCAGTTTGCGTTCATTGACTTTATTTCAAGGGAAGTGAGGGTCGACACGATAGTGCACTCCTTATAAGACCTTACAGGTCTGTCAAAAATTCGGGGGAGAGGAGATCGCAACAAGTTACTTATAGTTTTCAAGGGGATATTTAGTTATAATGATAGAAACATAACGATGGAAGGTACTGAAAAAATGAGACTCCTTCACTCAATTGAGGTAGTGGAAAATGCTGTCGAAGTAGAAGTTATTCGCAGCTACTCTTTCTCGCAAAATCTGAAACTCGGCCGATTTGCGAATATTTATATCTTCAAAATTTAATACCATGACTTTGTACGACATATTTACCAATCGGAGACGGAAATATGTGAAATTTAAAATCTTCGAATAGATCTAAAACGGCCGATTAGCGAAAATTAGTACCTTCTAATATTGATACTTCCACAATAATCAGTTGGGCTTCTATCAACCTAATAAAAATTGCTTTTAATTTCATTTTCAGGAAAAGAATATGCTAAAAAATATCACCGATTCGTTTCCTAATGGTCACTACGGCCCTCCGGCTGGCGCACAATTTGCTGAAGTCTCTTTCTACAATAGAAACACTGATATCACATTTTATCTTAATGATGCTAACACTCAAAGCGGTTACGACACTCTTATTCAATCAATGAAACCTTACACGGGAGACACCTACATCGAAGTGTAAGCACACGTTAAAATTTCTTATTAACTATTGTATTCTACAGTAAAACCCGGATATAAGAGACACGGATATAAGAGCAACTCGGATATAAGAGCAATTTTTCGATTTCCCGTCCACCTGTACTATGCTACAACATAGGAGCCGACCACGGATATAAGAGACACGGATATAAGAGCAANACTACGTTTCGTGATTTAGTACGCTTAAATTGTTCTTAATACATGATATTGTTCGATGAACAGTTAGTTCTAACCATTATTACAGTATTTGACATGTTTCTAACATAAAATGTTGCACAAAATGGCCGACCCCGCATATAAGAGCACCCCGGATATAAGAGCAATTTTTCGATTTCCCGACAATGCTCTTATATCCGGGTTTTACTGTATCGTGTACGGTTACATAAGAGTTCCCTGTCTCGCCTGACCAGCTATAAATTTATTAGCGACCGCGCAGTAGCTTGTACAGGAAAGGCGAATGAGAAGCGAGTCCCTAAGAGATTGATGATAAAAAGTGTTGATCTTTTTTAGTGTCTACACATTATGCTCTCTCGACCGAGAATATCTTTTGTAGGCCGTTTTCAGATAGGTCACAAATTTACAGCTTATCAAGCTCGATAGCATAGCTTTTCTAAACCTATTTAGCACGCCAATAAACTTCTTTGTCCGAATGTCCGTTTTAACCGAATGATTAACGCTACTTTCAGTCGATGCGCAAATACATGCGAATTCCATTTGATTTTAGCGGTCTTACGGCAGTGCGAAATCAGATGCTCGTTGCCAGTCGTGGATACCGATCCAACGTCCCTACTATCGTCTTGCTGTTTACAGACGGAAAGTTAGTTGCCCACTTTACGGCTCCTCTTTATGTACCATATTCACTTTAACTGGATATTTTTAAGAGAGACTACTATACTTTTTCAACGAAATATAACATATAGGTTAAATAATTAAGATAAACATAACTCTACCAAGTTCCATGAGAAAAACACGGCATTTTTCCTGATTCGCCAGGATCAATTTATTTTAAAATATAACTTTTGAACGTTTTGAAAAAATTTCTGCAGTTAATTTGATTAAAAATGCGCTCGATGTTAAGTGAAAATGCCATAAGCATGCCTAATTATTCGATAATTGACACTTCCAGTGACAATCCTGCGAGTCATCCGATTCCAATTGCGGAGCAGCTAATTCAAAATGGCGTTAGCATCTTTGCTCTTTATAACGACGCACCTGATAGCTCTCCCAACATCGCGCTTTTGCAACAAATTACTCAGGATAATTCCCGAGTGGTACCGCTTGATCAGTACTTTACACTAAGGCAGCCATTTTACGACATCATCAATAACTTTATCAAAACCACTGGTTTCGACCCTTGTCATCGTAAGTGCTTTATTTCAATATGAAGTCTGTTTCCTCCCTGAGTAATTTTTCTTGTCAGATAATCTGTCATCGATCTGATAAGAGGTAGGCAGTAGATTGTATGCAAGTTGTTACACAACTTATGATTGACGGTTGCGCATCCTCTTTCTCTTGTACGCGACGCTCACATTCCTGTCACATTTGCATAGACCGTATCAACGAAATAGTCTATCACAGTGTCATCTTATTCAGCTGATGCTGAAATAAAAAATTCCACTCTAAGCGGTTCGACTTGATTACATTTATGATTAGCGAAACCCAGATAATTGCAGCTTCGCGGGATTCATTTCTACGCAGCATTTAATTTTTCATTGTCACTAACTAGTCATCAACTAAAGAGCTCTTCTTTTTCAGCTCCCGTCTTTGCCGATATTGTTTTCGTCATGGATCATTCTGAGAATGAAGTGAGAGCCGGCGAGGTCGGCTTTGCCAGTCCCGTCGACTACGTTGTTATGCAAAAAGCGCAGATCAAGAGTATCATTCACCAACTGGGCGCTAGTATGCGCGGCCATCGATATATTTTGGTGCACTTTTCTGATAGTAATTCATGGCTAAATCCGCAGACGAACCATATTGAAAGCAAAACCGGTATTCTGTTCGATACGAGGGATAGTTACGATGAGACGACAATGGATGTGCTTATCGACAACTTCCCCGAACTGGATGCAGGCGGCGCTACCGACCTGAAATTGTAAGACTTCAAAATAAGACATTTTAGTGGTGGATAACTATGAAAAGCGGAACAGAACACAGTGGTACTTCTAGGACTAATTATCACACCTTAGGCGGAGTCCGCCCTCCTTGAGGGTCACACTACCGTTTCCCCGCATCTTGCCCGCTCGCGCACTGTACTGGCAAATCAACTGCATACTGAGTATCAACTGCTTTCATAAAATAACTGTCTTTATAACATCGGTCATTGGGCGGTCTCTTGGCCGAAGTTATAAACACAGTTGACTGTATAATAAAGTTGCTATGACTTCTCCTGTACCATGCTGCGAAATTTACTAGCTCCGGCTATTAGAGAAATGCACATAGAAGAGAATTTTCGCATCGTCTTAAGTTTAGGTTTTACTTTAATAATGATCAAACATGTAATTGCTGCTAAGAGTATGAAATAGCGTTACTTCGAAAACCGTCTAGATAAGTACCAAATGTCACGAGAACTTATTCCTGGATAATAACTTGCACATTGTTTTCAGAGCCCTGGATGTCATCAATAGCGCCGTTGTTCCGCAAATAGCGTCGCAAAATGATCCAAACAGGCTGACCTATATGGTTATCTTCACTTCTGGATTGTAAGTTGGTTCATAATTTGAAAAGAATGCAATTTAATACGTTCCAAGGGCACATCCGATATCATATTCACACTCTCGTTAATTTGTAGAAGTGGATTTATTAAGCATATTTATAAACTTGCGTCGAATATGGATAATTATAGGAAAGGTTGTTGGGAACAGAAAGGATGATACATTTTCAAATAATGAAGTTTTTGAAGTCAGATGCTAAAATTTTTTCAAAACTAAGTGTTCTACTATTGCTCTTGATTCATCGCAGAATTCATACAGTGATTTAACAAAACGATGCTCAATTTGTCTTCAAATCCTTTTGTACGACCGAAAGGCTTCTCAATTTCGAGAATGTAGGATTTAAGAATAAGAATTTATGAGGATCCCGCTGCAGTCCTATTATTTATTAATTTTAAATTTTTAGAGATTTATCATTTAATTGCCAGTATTAGAGATAACTTGAAAATTATAACTGTTATTTTAATTGACAATCGGACATGTGTATAGCTTTGGGTTGTAAGAGTTCAATCGACCGCATTGTGGGGATATTTGCAGTAGAACACGAATATTGTAGGTCCGGATATGGAAGACATTTTGCCATTCTCAATGCTTTATACTAAGCTAAAATGAGCAAAAAATTGTGAATGGATGGGAATAAATGCTGGATAAGATAATAGTTGGTTTGGGACGCAGAGAGACTTATATTAGTTTATCCATTTAAAGTCGTTAGCATACAAAAATTCCGCCTAAAAGCACAATACTTTGTGCACGTGATGCTATTATGTAACCAAATTTGCTCACGACGCCTAAAAAACAGGCTCAAACTTGATCTCTTATCATCGGTGCAACTATGCTTGTTGCCTGGCGATCTGAGAACAGCGCAAATAATTGAAACAGTTTAAAAGAGATACCGGGATGTAAGAAAACTTTTTTCAAATTTTCTTATGTTTTCTTTTATCTTGGTTCGATTGTATCCCCCATGCACATGTCTATGTGGGGCATAACAATTTTCATGAGATTTGTAAGGGTAAAATGAAGAATTGGCATTTCCAGTTATGACACCGAAACTAACTGCTGCCAAGATCCTCTACAGTCTGCGTTAGCAGTTCAGAGCCATTTCAAAGCAAATACTATCATCCCTGTTATGTCCGGAAAGCTAGCAGACAGGAATCCAACTGCGCTTTTGGAATACACAGGTTATAGTAACCAACTCCCTATATATGACGTGAACCAAACATCAACAGCGGATTCCATCGTTCAGACCATTAAAAATGCTATCAGTGCACAAGGTAAAGCTTCATTCATTTTCATACTGTTCGACTTTGGGAGGGTCCGTGGAAAAGAGAAACGCTCCAAAACGTAAAACTGGGATAGCGGAGAGCACGATCGAAAATTGAACGCTCTAGAAGAAACTGTTGACTGGACACTATTAACACCTTAAAATTAATTCATTGTAGCAATACATTGAGAGCTTAATGTAATTATCTCTTTTATTGGTACGATACTGCACAAATACTGACCACTTTAGTCCAATATGTTTATAACATAACACCAATACATCTCTCTGTGCTTGATTTCGTAGTGTAATGCATGTTAGCAAAAGAATCAATTCAGCTCAGTTTCCTTTTTTGAAATTGAAAGTCGCCGCAAGTAAGTGAATTTATTAATCGATATTAGTGAATTCTAAAATATATTTGCAGAAGCGACAAACTCCGCGGGAAAGAAGATTTGAAAATGAAACGCTATCAGATCGATCGATTTCAGTCCTCACTAATGATTCATAGTCGCATTTCAAACCAATTTTCTCATGTAGCATTGATTGCGCTAAAATGCGTATGTTGCTATACATTTAATCTTCAAAATCTGCTGATTTATTTCAATAAAAATTGCTAAACGTTTCGCAGTGTTAAGAGATACTTCAATTTCCCCAACGCGATGAGTTCTGGTTGGCTCATTTTTCGTTGAAATGGATCAGAAGTCTGAGTTACGTAATTATTTGACCGTACTACACTCGACTATTCATGAAAATAACGCTATGGCGAAGAAGTTATCCTGGGATCAGCAAAGCAATGCTTTCAATGTTTTTTCCTTTGACTTACTGTAAAATCATTAGTTGCGTTTTGATAAGCTCAGTCGTGACTTTCTGCTTCATAAGCAAATAAATCGCAATTACGATTTAAAAGGAGACAAGTCGTCGTAATCACTTCAGTAAAGTTTACCAATAAAACCATTGTCCGAGGAGAATTTTTTGAAGAGCTTTCTATTCGAGGAGCAGCGGTGGGTACTGCGGAATGGAATACATTCGTGTATCTTTGGCTTTACAACACAAAAAAATTAGGCTCTGCAAAACCGAGCGATCAACTAGCAAGACTATCAAAACAGCCATAACTTAAACAAAATTTCAACACAACATAAAAATTGTCATTTCGAAAGGGATATTCACAAACGGCAATTTTGGAATAACTCTTGCTTTAAATAATCTAAAGATTTTGCTCGAAAAAGTGGATTTTTGCAAAAATCATTTCAAATTTATTGGCAAAACGATAAAAAAATCGTGATCTAAGAATTTTGAACGTTTTGACGAGCTCATGTTTCGTACTCTTAACAAGTCGGCTTGCCCTTCCCATTATATTGCTCAATGTATGCATTTTTACAGATAATTTCAGTCTACATCGAATCAAAATCGATTCAAACGTTTCAACCTGGCCGCGTCACATTTTAACGCACAGTGAACAAATCAGGCACAATGCCAGTACGCAGAGCGTAGTATAATTTATGAACAATCCCATCAATATTGAAGAAAAGATCAATTGAGCAGCGTAATTTAGATCATGTGCTTATCAGTCTCATGATTTTGCATAAGTAAGTCGAGATAAGCGACAGAGACAAGTGAAGACTTTTCGATCTGAAGCGCCTCCATCACCCTCATTGCTTGCTCTATTCCTTTTTCGTCTGTATCCATGTCATCTAAGGCGACCTGAAATTGCTGCTGTTAAATAATTAAGAAAAGAATAGAAAACTATTGTTCGCGTCAGATGGTAAGAGTGTGTGCAGACGTTTGGAAGAGAAACCGGAGCCAGGATTAACAGGATCATATGTAACCTCCCCCTTAAAGAGTTCAGTCCATGATATTAACAAAAATTTTCAAAATAATCTGCCGGCGCCTCTACATAGAATACGCCTTGTTTCATTCCGCCTATCCATTCAAATTAAGGCCCTTAATTCTATAAGCCTGCTAGGAAAGATATCAAAAAGGATCGGATCACCGCACTGTCATCGTGTATTGAGACCTTACTATAATTTAACTTGTACTTACTGAGAATTCAATGAAACTGCCAATGCCTTTCACTTCGTCCAAATGAATGTGGACGTTGTCCTTGACGTACACGCGCCGGCGTTTCTGAACCACACCCAGCTCTCCCAGAGCCAAACTGAGTGTTTTCTAAAATATTGATTTATTACATTGGCATAGAACAGAATTGGTATTAAATTAATAACTACATCTAACAGGGGACTATTTTTAAATTTTTCTCAAAGTAATTAAATCAATACTAGTATTAAAGTTAGTACATTTCAAAGCTCAGAGTTGTGAAGGTATTGAACGAAATTGGAAAATGTTCATGATTTAATAGCAAAAAAAGACATTCAATTGTCTCAATATTGGGATGGTTATTTTACAACGTTGTCTGTACCTACTTTAAAACACACCGCCCATTGAATGAATCAGCAAAGATTGCAGCATAATTTTACTCTTCTTATATGCAATTTTTGTTCAACCTATATTATTTCAAGTTCACGCAGCTCAAAAAGCCGGAACACTTACTTTTAGACAAAGCACGTCTTCCACTTCGGTTAGGCGCGAGTCGCTAACTTTCGGACCGGCGATATTTGGTCGCTGATAATAGATAAGTTGACCATTTGGCTAAAATAAATCCATGTCATAACATCGAAGGGTACTTCTTACACAGAACTAACGGCATACAGTGTAAAAGGATGGAAGTAGCACTGTGGCAAAATATCTTAAAATACTGTACAGTTGGAATGAACAGGGTTTCTCTAAAAATACAACATCATAGCCTCTCTGCTGTGAATGCAAGCCCACATATTTTCTCATTCCCATGCTTCTTACTGAACAGAAAACAGAAAGCGACTTACATTTGGACTTGAGATGCGCAACTTTAATCGACCCTGTGGCACGTTGAAGTAAATGTCTTCTTGTGAAATGACGCTGCCTAAACTGTCCGTGTAATGAAAAATGAATCCTTCAATCTCTTCGCTGTCATCGACGTACGCCTTTGCCACCACGTTGCGAACCATTTTCTGAAAAAATTAAAATAATATACCTGGTTAAATGATACATATTCTGTGCCTATCGCCGTTGTTATAAAAAAAATGAGCACAAAATAAAAAAATTTCCTTGACATTTAAGTTGGGAAGATGTAAAACATCCCCTAAAAATTGTGGATTCATTTAAACAAACGGTGCGATTTGCTCTTATCCTAATTTAGACATTTAACGCGCGAGACGGCAAATAAGACTGCAAGATACAAAAGTTATCAAACGCTAAAAGACGACCATAGAGAGAGAAAGTGTCCGTGTTACACTAAATGATGCGAGATAGGAACTGGGCGGGGAGATCAAAGTTTCACCCTGATTAAACCTAGTAAAATGTTAGTCGAAAACATGCAAATACCAAAGGGCAGTAAACAGAGAGATATCTTCAAAAGTAAAACGCTCTGTGCTAGCACGAGGTTTGAATAGGTCTCAAACCAGTGTCAAAGTTTTTCAGTTGAAGCAAAATTCCTACCATTTTAATCAAATATTAGAATAAGACAGCACGCAGTATAAATTATGGAATACACCGCTGTGTCGTTGATATTACGATAAACTTGATCGTAACAATGCGAACATGCCAAATTCGTGGCAAGGAATGAGAGTTTACAATTGATTTAACCTAATTCCTGCCATTCGGTTTATTGGAGCGATTCGATCTGATTTGAGGAAAACGCGAGCACAAAAGACGATGATACAGTTTGTAGCTGATACTGAAAATACTAGAGTCTAATGGATGAATATTGCAACTATTCGTTTAGTGCAAAATACACCAATAAAGCAAAATATTTATTAATAAGAAAGCTTATCGAAAATGAAGTACGCATAGGATAATTATTCCTATGCATATCGTTACATTCATTATTTATGAGCAATGAAAAAGTATTCTATTGGCTCACTCGCTTGGACGGAATAATCTGCGGCGCTTGAAGGAAGATGCTGTTCCACTGAGAAAACATGCTGACCCGCAACTGCTTGCGGCGCGTTGTGGCAGTGGAACAATTTGCAGGTGACGCCTGAGAGTAGAGTATCGAAACAACCCAGGTGCGCTGAACACGTGGGGGAAGCCGGTCAAGTTGTAATACGGATATACCCGAGATAGTACGGCAGAATATTCCCCGAGCAGGTTATTGCCCAAGGACACTGCAAAACTTCACATCGTTAACAGATACGACGTTTATCATGTTCTGCAGTGCACACGCGTGAGGAGAAGAGAGAATCAGAGCGCGTGAATTGATCGCCTCAGAATGCAAACATGCCGCAGATAGACCATCAGTGGGTCCTTCAGGGCTGGTTATGCAAGGTCGCAGTTTTTGCAATTGTCATGAGATATTGACAGTTGCTGAAAATCTTCAGAGCACAGGTGGGCACGTGAAATGGGCCAGCACGTGGAAGGGAATCCTATTTTGACCTTCACTCTCTGCCAGATTTTCAGCAGTGACACTGTGTGGAGCAAGTTTTGCAAGGTCATTAAGTACCAGCCGGCGACTGATAGCGGACCACACAGGCGAGTGAATCCGGCTCGAACAGTTGATAGGGAAGGGAAGTCGAAGAGCGCGGATCAAAATATGTTTTCTAGTTCCCCCTGCAGCGGAGGCGTAACAACTGCAAAACAGCTGAGCCCAGGCGCGCGTACGCACAGCAGTGCACATAAAGGAGAGTTTGACGATACAGGAGGTCAGAGTTTAATCTCACCCACCAACTCTGTTTTTTCCATTCCTGTCCACTCTTTCAATCAAACATAAGAAGAAGTTAGACGCATATTCCTCTCTATATAGCACTGTCAAAACTAACTAAACACTGCTTAACGAGTACGCATTGCATGTGTAATATGCAGATCCACGCCAAATGTCCCTCCTCAATCGTAAGTCGTTGGCAAAGATGGATGGGTAGCTCAAGAGTTACACCCTTTGCGCATGAGGCGAAAGATCAGAGGTTCAGAGCCACCCTCCCAGCCAACTCTGACTCTTCTTCTTTGCTCATGCAGTTAAAGATGGGCAGTACTGCGTAGGATCTCAGCAGGATGGTATGTAAAATCTATCCTTGAAGCATCTGAGTATTAAGGATAAGCATTGATTTGTGTTTTTGCTGTATATCACTTTCCCAGAAGAGAAAAATTGTGAAATAACACTTTTTGGAAATTCCCTAGGACCTGCCCGTCCACATCGTCATAGAATATTTCCTAAATCTTTCATTATCTTAATGCTATGCAAATGCAAGGCGAATTTCAGATATAGGCAAAATTGAGGTGCAAATTGGATAACTAGTTCTAACGGAATACTCTGTCCAAGCGCTGCTGACTGCGGCGACCAAAATATACACGCTGTCGGCGAGGCCATACAGCCGCCGCGTCTGTCATCAACAACAGGGTGTTACCCGGACGTTAGTACAGCAGAGGTCGATAAGACCAAAGATATCACCACGTGCGTACCCATGCTTGGAACGCCATAAACTTGTGGCATTGGCGCCAAGAGGACTGCCGTGAGAAAGTCGCAAACAGTCTTTATAACAACTGCTAGCTTGCAGAATGCGGGTTAATGAAGTAGTGAAAGCAATTATGGCCGCTGTATGGGTGTTTACAATCGTTGCAGCATGGGTGCCACAAAGCGCGATTATTGGCAGTTGTTTAACGAAAAAATTAGCCAGTGATGACACAAAAACCGAAGAAACTGATGGACAGCAAATTTTACTTGCATTTTCTTGAACTAGAATATAAAGTTACCTAGGGGTTAAGAGAATAATGGATTAGAATTATGGACGCAAAAATATGAATTAAGAAGTAATCGATTGACCTTTCAAGTTGATGAACCTGCAGCATAGGACCAAACTCAAGCGTTGGGATATTTAAGATCGAGGAAAAGAGAGCAGACACTGAAAAGGTTAAGAAACGTTACAGTTTCACCTTCTCTGAGTTGACTTGGCATTTGATAGTCGATCTATACCACAACTTGAGAATTATATAACGCCTATTACCTACGCTAACGCCTAAGAGCAGATGAGAATATTTTCAACTGCAGTGAGGGAAGCTTTTTTCGGGACGTTAAAGAAATCTGAGAAGACCTAATGCTTTCGCATAATCAACCTCCTCCTTACGACTGCTACCACATAACAATTGCAGGCATACTCGAAAATGTCCAGAGATCAAGAAGACATAGTTTCTATACACCCGCAGCTCCGCAATCGCCCACAAACACGGTTCTGCGCAAATATGCCACGCCACTACGCAAAGGCCTTCAGTAATTCTTTGCCGCCATTGCGTCAGATTACGGCACCAAGGGTCCGAAGCCGCGATACAACGAGTGACGCCGACCCCGCACGCAAAATGCACGTGAACAGGAGGAAGAGGTCAGTATCCACAACAACATTCATTGAGCGGTCGCTGAAGTGTATAAATCAGTGGGAGGGGGTATATCATTCAAATTTCTTGGCTGAACAGAATTAGATGCTCAGAAGGCCTTGGATGGCGCTACATGACGGGGTTGCGATCCTCCAAATTTTTGCAAGTGGTAAACAGGATAAGAGCGCATCTTGCGAACATTTAATTCCCTCACGCTGTCAATTCCGCAAGTTTTGGAAGAGGAATCTGATTCGCACCCATTGAAGACAATAAATAAAATGAAAAGGCCTACAATGAATGTTGAGAACATCAGAACGACCAACAATAATGTCTATGACGTTTTGCTTGCGGCACTGACAGTCTATCCCATTCTTGCATTACTGTCCTATTCAAATGTTCTGGCTGCTGCCCAAATGCCTTTGCAATTGCATCATACTGTGCTTGTAAATCCCGACTGCTATAAAAAAAATAACCGCGCCGTGTATCCTAGGAGAACGTCTTATCGACAGAAATGCCGAGTTATCATGTGAAATGCACGTGAACATAAGGAAATATATGCCGGACGACATAGAGAAAAGCAAAACAACGACTCACCGCTTTGTTTGATCACTACTGCTGGCATCTGTTTTACGCAAAATTTTGCACGTATAAAGGCGATTCTGCACGTAGAAAGGCGAACAGAAAAAAAACGTTATCTCTTCGAGTGGTTTAAAGCGTTCTGTTGGACGTAAACAACGAAGCGCAACCAGGCACTGGGAGTGTAATGGGGCAAATAATTTGCCGGTGCGCGTGTACCACCCGTGTACCCATACGTCATATTGTTTTCGATTTCATTGCTTGGCTAAAATCAAAAAACAAGCGTTTGATTTTAGTTTGTCCAGAGCACATCATAAAAAATATGACGTATTAGGTACACGCGCACGCCAGAACTGCTGATGGTGCTCAGCAAAGGCACTGGCAAAGATGCATGATTCCAGAAGAGCCCTTCAAATAGATATTGGTGCACACCGCCGAACCTTGACTTTAAGATTCGAAAATTTGCTGCGGATACATTTATATTGTGCAATAACAAGAATTCACACCTGTTGAATGGTTTAATGCAAAAAAAGGATATCGTGTCAGAGTGTTCTTGAAATATATATTGAACTTTATGCATAATTTTCCGATGCGGTGTTCATTATTCATTTTGTGGAAAGAGTTAGACAAAGTAATACAATCCTTGGCCCGTGTTCTTTATTATCACTATTCGTCCGATGTAAAATTATACAATATGTGAAAAGGTCGTTAATAAATGACATGTACAAAATCGTTATATTATGTTCATAGAGTGCGTAAATGGGTTTTGAATGACTATTAACCAATGCGATTAAAAACAGTATCATCGAGGAGTAATAATGAACTCATTTGATCAATAAAAAAGAACCTGTCACTTGCAGCTCTGCTATAACTTTAAATTTTTTGCTTGCGTCGCATAAAAGCATTCAAACGATTGAATTACAGAAATCGATATCATTCTACGGCGATATTAATTACTATAGATGATAATTTCCGTTTTAACGCCATTTGAAGCTTTAAGTTAAAGACAGTAATGAATTTATGAAACAATAGATTAAAATAAACTTCCATCAAATCCCTTTCCGCACACTCCAACATAAAAGATTAATTACAAAGTTAGATCACCAAGCAATGAGCTCTACAATCCAAAGAAAGTCCTGATCAGGACTTCAGCAGCTAACCCGGGCGTTCGAAGTCCTCTTCTTACTTCACGTTCCAAGAAAGGCGCCTAAAAATAATAATAGAGTGTCCTCTAAGAATTACAGCATAAGATGCCTAATAAATACTATTTGATGTCTCTTTTGAGCATGTTGCAGTAAGCCCTGTTTATATGATTGAAAGACGATAAAGCAATATCAGCTAAATCTATCAGTTAACAAAGCAATCGAAAATAGCAGGTGACAATTTTTAACCTATAATTTGTGTACGGCAAACTTCTTTCATAGCGATCACCTATCAGCTTGTCCACTAAATCAATAATTTACATAAATCGCATATCGATTTAAAACTGATCAATCTTAAGGCGCTCGCTATTAGATTTCTTAAGTAGCTCATTCAGCATTCCAACATTATAATTAAGTACTGTTCTGCCATACCTTTTTCACGACATCTGGATGGTGCTGGAACACATTCATCAGCTCATCTTTGACGTGATTCCACATCCACATTGTCAGCTGTTCATTTCGTCCAGCCAACAATGCACCATTCTTTGTTGCAATGACCCGAAATTCTTCCATCGCATCCCATACTTGAGCTACCGTATCCGGCTTGAAGACAGATGCTCGAAGCACCTGTGAAAAAGAGACCATTAAATCAGCATATAAATGATGGTTATGATGAAGACTCCAATGGTCGTAGGATGTGGCGATTAAACGATCGCATGGTGATCTTTTACATTTTTGAATTACTTTTTTTAATGCTCTCATAGTGTCCAGTTTACCTCTTGATGCTTCTGCCTTCCCTATCTTTTTAGTGTCATTCGTACAGAAGCACGTCGCAATTCGTTAATTTTAGTATCACACACCCAACCTGGGCCGTCAACTCAACCCGACGTTCAAGGTTGAGTTGAGTCGAAACCTGTGATGAGTGATTTTTTATCCAGGCGACGTTCAGATTTGCACAAATCTGCTGTGAATGGGCAATAATGCGCAATTAATTCGACTGCCTCTTCATTAAGCAAAGGAACGCAGAAAATGTTATCGTGCGGTGCCAGGTGATACTACCGTCCACATGGTGCATATCTCTTTCATATAGTGCTTGCCTCAAAAAAGTCCCCACATCGCGCCGATTCATTTTCAACTCCCATGACTTCTGGGATGAGTAAAAAAACTTCCTGATGTAAAAGTTACGTACCCCCCACCAAAGCTCACTCTTTAAAGAGGTTAAATGCCTACTCTCTCTCCAACTCCTTTCGCACGCTAGCCCATAAAAAGGCACAAACTGTACCTTTGGTTTCCAGTGCTCCTTGCGGGGTCGAAGGTACTTGAGCGCTGATATGTAGTCGGCCTGGGTGATCTTGGCCTTTGGCTCCAGTTCGCCGTCGCTCTTCGTGACGACGAGCAAGTCGCTCAGCTCCATGACGCCGCGCTTTACGCCCTGCAGCTCGTCCCCATGACCCGGCCCCACCAGCAAGCAGAACAAGTCGACCATACCCGCAACGCTAATTTCCGATTGGCCGACACCTAAAGTTATATACTGTGATCAAAAATTGTACAGTTTAAGCTTAGGCTTGGTCGAATAGCATAAGCCAAAGATAGCATATCGTGGAATTATCATATCCCCAACAGCGCAAATGACTTGCACTCCGTTCTAGTAGGCGTCAATTGCGCCCTTTGACTCTAATTAGCCGTTTTGTGAGCAATATGAATCATGTTGATATCGCTTTATGCGCTAACAATTACTTATTTGAGGTCGATTAAAGTGCTCAAACTAATTTTAAGTGCGTTCGCAATGCGCGGTGCGGTTGTAGTTAGTAGTTTTTGTTTGTGTGGTGTCCTCGATGGTCGGGTCAAGTGCCGTTGCGCAGAGTGTATGCGAAGTCATCATTATTGTGCTACCTGCCTACTTTCATTCAATAGATGTGAGACAAACCAGCCCGTCAACGTTGTGTCGCTAGGTTACATCACTATTGTTTCACCAAACGTATTCTTTGGATTTATCCCATTAGTACAAGGTACGCTTGTGCATCTGACCTTCCCCTGGAAGTGTTGGAAAGTTTTTGGGCAGCAGTGTCGGGGAATCCGGTGCTGCGATATAAAATTATTAGATATCTATGTAACATGCAGCCTACTGCAATCGCAACATAGTTAAGGGCAAGATATTCCATTACTTGAAGCCGTAAAAATTATTGAGCGAGCAGACAATCAAACTGTTCACTTGCATTCTTTCATATCCAAGTTAGGCTGTATACAATTGTTGTGCCAAACCCCTGGCGTTAGTACTCTATTGATGCAACATATGAAATAAATCTAAGGTTTGCTTTAAAGAAACAGTGCGGCTAGATTCAAATGAGAAAGACAAATATACTTCTTAACCTAAAGTCGATAAAGAGCCATACACTTTCTATTTATTACTATTACTAGTAGCAAAAACTCTCTTACAAATTAACGTTAATCTAAAAAATTAAAGATTTGAAGAACAAAAGGCATGAATGTAAGAATAGAGGTGCCCAGAAGTACCTAGGCAGAGGGAGTGGCTAGTTTTTCATGGGATACTCTGTACTGCAGCGTAACCCCTACTCTGACTAACCGACAGTTTCGATGAGGACGACATCGTAGCCGGCGCCTTCGCAGAGAATGACGGCCTCGTGTATACCGCGGGTCACTCCGCCCAAACTGCCGCTCGTCGGTGATTGACGAATGTACGCTCGTGGATTACGCGATAGTTCATTCATCCGCGTCAAATCGCCGAGAATCGATCCTGAAAAGCAGTAGATTATGATAAATTTATTCAGAAATAAGAAGCGCTTGTTTGTGAATTGCAAAAGCGTTCGCTTGTAATTAAACTGTCAAAATATTCCTAGTCGTAAGGTTCCGCATATCAGGTTCATTCAACTGGCGGTGATCACGGTCAATGATTAATAATTGTAGCGTCGGATACCCCGACACCACTGCCCAAAAACTCTCCAACACTTCCAGAGGAAGGTCAGATGCACAAGCGTACCTTGTACTAATGGGATAAATCCACCTGTGAGTTTGCGCTCGTGGTACTAGTATTACACTGCGATGCGATATGAACGGGTTAATAAGCACTAGCTCAGAGTGAAAACAAAGAGTAAACAAGCGGTCATTGCGCCAAGTTTTTATAATTACTTTAAATATTAACCATTATTAGCAATATAAAATCGAAGAGAAGTGCACGTTATTAAAAATAGATAGTAATATCGTCGAAAACTCAATCCTGCTGTTTGACATACTCGCCTCCACTTTCAACGTTGTTAAACGAAATATTTAAGGTATGAATCCCATACTTCATTACAACCTCTTTGATCACTCAATTGAATCACTCAGATTAATTGATACGAGAAAGAACTGTGAAATTTCCGATGTAATATGATTAATTTTTAAAACAGTCCGACAAGTGACATGCTTCATAGCGAAACTCTCTTGAAAATGACTTCTCATGTGATATCCTTGACTGTTCGCAAGCCGCGGCGAGGATTGAATTGCTATAATTGCTCTTGACTAAATGCAACTCACCGCCGGTAGTTTGTGACGTCGGATCGACCGTCAGGACGGCGACCTTCTTGCCGTGTTTCTCAATCAATTCCATGCCCAGAGCTTCAATGAAGGTCGACTTGCCAACCCCAGGACTACCAGAAATACCTAAAGAATTACAATTGACGTAACCACGAGGCATTCCTAGTTTTCAATAATAGAGAGAGGTACTTAAAGGAAATCTTCTGAAATTTCAGCTCTGAGAACATTCACTGTATGCAGTGATATTCGTTAATATAGGTACTTGAACGACTGGCTAAAATTACACCTATTAACAAACTTCACTGTAAGGGATAATACGATCTAGGATCAGCCAAAAATACTGATTATAAAGTGTTGGGTTTGGGCAACAATTTATACCGACGTGAGCGGTCATGCAAATAGGGAAGGACGCGGAGTAAGAAAGGAAGAGAGCAGCGGAGAGAACCGACCAACTGCTGACAGAACGGATAGCGAGAGTGAATCGAGAAAGATATCAACGAATATCATAGAACAATGTCCGGGTTCGACCGTACCCCGTAACATAAAGGATAGAATAGAATTCTAAAGTATCATCTAAGCCACGCATGACATGGTCGCGGCAACTTTAGTGATATGAGTAGACCTTAGAAAGAAGTGATCACCAAAAAAATTGTTTGAAAACACGGACCAATTCGAAAGATGAGGGCATCAGTGCCTTGCTGGGCAAGTTTCTGTCGCTCGACGGCTAAAATCTCGGACAAGAGATGGTTTCCTCGAGCTCGCTTCGTCGGGTTTTTCGACTCCACTAAAGTGATCGCCGACGCCAGCGCCGCTCTCGATCCTTCCAGCAGTTCCTTCTTCAGTCGTTGTACCTGATGATAGACTATTTGTTATACGCTTTCCGAATAGAACCTATTTGAATTTTAAATGCTACTTTCTCAATTGTACTGCCCGAATTTGGATACAATCATGTTGCTATTTTACTCTGCGAAATTTTTAAAAAATATTTCAAGTCTTTAGTTGCACAAAATAGCGTTTGAAAGCTCTAGGAAATTTCAGCCGCACTATTAGCGCCGTATAAAGGTAGAAATTTCGATTATTGACGCATCGATCAAACCGTTGCTATAAGAAGCGCTAGAATTTGGTTTAACTGAATATATGATTAAATTATATTGGAATTGTTATTTAGTATCAATATTGGAAGAAGGCAATAAGAGTAAATTAGTTTTGTCCTTAAATACATAAACGAGAAATGTTCAATTAACATTAAAAGCGTCATAACAACAGAAAACACGAACTTTTCAATATTATCTAAAACTGCTACTTTTTTGAAACGAAAGGTGTAGCATTAAGCATAAACCAAATAAATGAAGCAAATAAACCATCAAGAAATCTGTTTTTCAGCCGCTAAAAGTAAATTAGCTGTACCTCTGGGTCGTCTCTGGTGATAGAGTCATCCCAGTGGAGTTTGGCATATTTACCCAAAACGTCGCCACTAAGGGGAGAAGCATTCTCGGTTGATTCGACACCGCTAGGCGACTGCTGCCGTCTGCAGCTGGGGTTCCCTCCGATCGTCTGCTCGAACCTCCGACTGCATACCAACAAGCAGGGATTTCTACTTGAGAACCCAAAGCAGCGACGGGCAAACATGGCCTAAGGTGAAAAATATCTGAAGTTATGAAGGTATTTAGTAGATTATCGTGTTCACATGTGACGGTTGATAATCGACAATACTTACGTGATAGAGATGGGATTAAAGTTTGACTGACATAGTATATAGAACGCGTTCATATACTCAGGTGGAGGCGACCTACGGCGACTTCTAAAATATTGCGCGCATCTTTGTGCTGTAAAGAGTTAACTCTGGTCATTTTTCGCTGCGTTAAAAAAGACAGCCAGATATTCTAAGTTCAAAAGGTTGGCAATATCTTCGATTAGGGGTGCGTGAAAAGCATCATCGACATCTTCACCGAACGCAACTTTAATTTCTACCTCAGGAGGCACGAGCAACTCCAGAGAGATTTCTTAAAAATTTACATGTACATTTTGTGAAAAGAATTTCTCCTCGAGTTCTCGCGAAAAGATTCTCTGAGAGCTATACTCTCGCACAACCAGCATTAAGCAAATGTCTCAATCTGAATTATCTTTGAACGCCTACACGCGAGCTTTGCGGTTCATTTCAATACTGTTATTAGCAAAGTAAGCATTCGATTTTAATGGAGGCAACAACCAGATTGAACTGTAAGGAAAACTTCCATTAACAAAAAAGCGGATTTATTGTTAAAACGATTACGAATAGCAAAACGCAGTCGAAGGAAGGACTAAGAAATATTTACGAGCACAGCAAAGATTACAACTCGACACATATATAATACATGTAGCGGATCAGTGATACAGTAAGCTTCAATCAAAATTACCCACATTGCAGATAGAAAACGCATACATTAATAATACCACACACGATTGGATTCAGAATATTTAAGATCGTTAATCAAAGAGCAGATGTATCATCAAACAATACATATAATACCAATCGGGCAATTCGTAAACCAACTGTAAGGTATCTTTTACAATACTAATTCGACAATTTCTTACATAAAAGCCAAACTTGCCGAATATTTGAACAAAAGGCCCATAACCTTTCATCTGAGATTAACGCTACTTCCCCACTCATTTAAGATAGGATATAACTTGATTACTTTAAAGTCGTGCGTAAATTGATAAAAAGAAGCGCTGTACTCTTTCGATGCAGTTTGCCTAATACAATCTAACGTTTCCTATTACTGATAGGGAAATATGAAGATAAATCCAAAGACAGCATTCAATTTATGAACAGCCCGATGAAGCACACATCAGATATCAGCCTAAAGGTTAATCACTGATTAGCAATGCCCTTATTCAGGGCCAGCAGCTGATCCCAGTCGACGTTGGCGCGAAATACTTCCCGCTCAAGCCATTTCTCATAGTTCACCTGAAAGAGCGAATAAAGGTCTATTGACGAAAATGTAAATCAGAATCGAATATATTTCCTCTTTTTTTATAATATTGCAGTACACCGTACTATTATCGATAGCATTTGGCACACTATCTCAACTCCGCTACCTTCGCTCCTACGGATTTGTTAAGAAACAAATTGCCTGTGTTGCTTAAAGTATCATCAACTCTTAAATCTTTGTGTCTAAGCATGACTGTCATCTCAAATTAAGGATTAAAACTTCAAGAGATATTGCAACTAACCTTGAAGCGATCGGTTAGTTCGTAGTGCGCCCCCAACACCGACACGATGTTGTTATCGTAGGGCTGAAACTCTGGGTCGTTGAAGTTCCAACTGGCCAGGCCTTCTGCAATATAGCTTATTAAAAATTGAAGAGTCAGTTCACAAAAGCTATTCTTACAGTATGACATGCCTTAAAATATTTCACTCAATTAGAAACTAAATGAACCAAAACTTTCAAACTGTCCAAAACCATTCTGAAAATTTTCGAGAACTGCAAAGAAGAAGTTGCCAAAGATTGCTACATTTATAGAAAGATATAAATGATATAGGTTCTTTTATTCTATTTAGTCGTTTTGCGTTTAATTTCGTCACCTCTGCTCTGAGGTTGAGCGCAATGTTAAAGAAATTGAATGCAAGATGACAAATTATGACAAAAATTGTATATAATGTACGGTAGGTGTAGCACCAAACAGCAGCTAATTGAACTGACCGGCGCTGGAGGTGGACTGGATCATGTCGCCATAGCGGCGGGCATTAAATCGCTCGACGGCAAACTTGAGCGCTGATTCCTCATTTTGGAAGTCCCACGGCTTCGACTGCGTCTCGTTGCCATATGCCCAGTCATCGTTCAATCTGCAAGAATAATTGGTTTTAGGTATTTGTCTGTCATATTTTAGTAATAATTGCAGTATATAGTCATTATTCGGCGATCAGTAACAAGTAATCCTAGATTGAATCAGGCCAACTTCTTCGAAAGTCGATAGCGCTTCTTTTTAATCTATTTTGGCATGAAAAAACCAAAGCCGACCATCACTTTTGGTGAAAACGGTGTTCACGCATTAAAAAACTATTTCATCTTTGCCAACGACGGTTCCCGACTTAATTTCTTGTTACTGATCGAAAAATGTTGGCTAAATATTCATATCGTTTTCAATTAAAAGCAAGACATACCGATGCCGAACTTTACTGTAGATGGACGACATGATCTCCATGTTCGACTTGCGCCACTGCCGGCCGAGGTACTTTGCCTGCATCTTCAGCAGCTTCAGACAGTACAGTTGGAACAACGCCTGAAAAAGAAGGCGATTGTAGACAGCTACCGTGTTCATCACACCGTTTGCGAATAAGACAATGGCTCACGTCCTAATTGTTCACCGATTTTCCTTCGCACCACGCGCTACACAAGAAAACAATCCGAGTTTTGAAGAATAGCGTAATCGAATTGACTTCCGCTCAGACTCACGAATTTCAAAAAACACAGCGAATATTGTTTCAAATTGACGCGTTTTCAGTTGAAATAACAAGAGACGACGCAATGGCAGGAAAACTATGGTTCACGCCTTAACTTTTATTCAATCAATGGTTTTAATGCTGACAACACAATGAAGGGCACGATATATCGTTGCGCCGATGACACTCCAAATTTCGAGAACAATGCCAAATACTTGCCCACGGTATAATATATTTTTTGTCTTAATATAAACAAATCTCACCAGAATTATTTCACCACTATATCTCCCCCTTTAGAAGACCAGTGGAAGGTATTACTAAACAAAAGGAAGTATTTAAAAATAAATTTACCTGCTTGACACGCAGGGAGCGCTTGAGAATGGGCGCCGACTTGAAGACGACGAGCATCATGGTGCGGGCGTGCTTCCACTTGGTCAACTTGTTCAAGATGCGCAGAAGGTTGATGGCCGAGAAGAGATTGCGCCAAACGTAGTATCCGCCCGCCTGCGTGTCCGACAATTCCAAGTTCTCCAGGCTCAGCTCTGGCCATGATTCTAGAAATAGTCGCGTCATACTGAGCTTGCTAACACTAACAAATAATCATAATGAACACGTTTATAACATTTTCGCTTTGATATTGTCACTTTTTAATCCAAAGAGGGTGTTTTTTCATAACACTGATTTGAAAAATATCCCTATTGAACTGGAAAATAGCGTAACAAAATGAAAATGGAACAAGCCAATTTAGACAATATCACATTATAAAAACTGCGATTCTGTGCCTATTACGTTAATCCCAATACATCCATGCCTTGCGCAATTATTATAATAATTTTACAATGGCTTAAGCCAATAAATTACTACCACTAACCATTTTTTGCGTAGTGTAGAACAGCCTGAGGAAAGTTCCACGGGTTGAGGTCGTTCTTCGACTGGATGTACTGGGCGATTTTCTGGTCGAAGAACTTCAGAATCAATGGGATGCAGTTGGCGAATACGAGGTGTTGCCCCAGGTACTCGAATTGGTACACGTGATTTAGTCGGAAGTGCTTCAGTAGGAGCAGCAGAATCGAAGAAGCCGCTTTTACCACGATCTGAAAATTTCGCTTATATACAGCCTTCAACAAATACATTTCAACTTTCACTTCTAGAGTTTCAAAGGTCTATCATCGCCGAAAGAGTGTCTTGAGAAATATTCGCTAATATACTCACAATATTAAAATAGCCATTTTGCGCACTACAATCATAGCTCATTTTTCATTTCAAAATTTCATCATTATTGTGTTAATGAATATCATAGCCTTTCGACGATAGCTGCTAATAAAACATGAAAAACGACGTCTAACTTATGTGAACATATGAGGGCAAAGTTAAAGACAATCCTACTTCTTTATGGCGATTCACATCGATGCCAACTCGGACGGACTGCTCGAGGATATTGGCGGGGGTGGACGAGGCATCCAGACTGTACGAAGAGCCGCTTGCAGTCAAGATTTGCGCCGAATCTGTCTCCGGTGTCAGCACGTCCGAGAGAATATTGATCGCCTCACTTTTAGCCTGAAATTCAAAATAATTCAGAATAAAGTATTAGTTTGCGCACCTAAGCAAGTAGAGTTTTGTGAGTTCGTGCATTTATATCTGCCAATGGTTAAATATAAATAACAGTTAGTAGAAGTCCCCTAGCGTTTATCCCGCTGAGCCGCAGGGTCCGCTTTTTCGGGTCCTCCTAGGAAGGCAATTATCAGTACGACACGTGCTCTTCCGGTCGGCCGTCGAATGCCTAACACCAGTTAAACAATAATTAATGATAACTTAAATTTAGTAAACATTTTAATAATTTGAAAATAGGTAATACTATTTTCGGTCGGAGAATGTTAATGCGAGATCACTGAAATAAATCTTCAGCAATCAATAATTCCATTTATACGGTTGATCGTATCGTGCGCTGTATACGAGCTCAGTTACACTCAAAACGACGAAAGTAATCAATTCTCTATCGCTGTGATAAAAATAGTTTCGTGTAATTCACAGTGATTTCGCTCAAAATCATACGAGCGTCAGTGTGCAAAAACGCAAAAAAGAAAGAAAGGAGACGAACCTTTGACGACGGCGCGGCGGCCAGCATGATTTTCAGAAGCGCAATCATATACTGAGGAATATTAGGCAGCAAATGGCGGTACAAAATCTCTGCCGGCGTCTCTTCGATTTCCGTCTCCTTCAGCGAAAAACAGTACTTGCTCAGTCGCTCCTCCGTTTTGATCTGAAACGTTATCAGTACAGTAGCGATTGGAAGCATTAAAGAATCTTTCATCACAAATCGTCAACTTTGCATCCAACTTCGTCAACACTACGTTCAAACCTAGTGCAGAGATGACGAAATTGAATATAGAAGGGGCGAATTATTAAACAAGACTGAATTATGCTACGGAATTGATTATAAGGTATCTCAATGTTTTCAACTCTGCGCGATAATAATAACTTGCTGTGCGTTCAATTGATAAACAGTCGATACCCCTCGATGAGATGCCTGGAAAAATGGCACTATGACGTCGACGTAGTTTAAAAGAGTTGATATTAATGCATATTAATCAATATACTCATGACTGCTGAACTAAGGACTCAACATCAACGTATCAGTCCTTCCAGCGACGTAATGCTTTCCATTCACAAACCGAAACACAATTCGGATGAGTTTACAAAAAATTAAATTACCTGCTGCTCTGTCATAGAGATGTAGACGTGCTTTCTGAGCGCGGCGACGCTCTGGTGGATAGGCTGAGGGAGACCGAAGACAGTCTGAGCATCTCCGGGCAGTTGATAGTCGAAGAATTTGGCGCGCTCGTGTTCGAGGAACTGCTCGATCTCATTCTCGCGAACCTGAAAAATTACCAAGAATAGTTTTTCAACGATAATTAATATGCATTTTTTATAGAATTATCGACCATCCAAAGATTCATCGATTAAGTTCTGTAGATATCAACTTTTTTTAATTTCAAAAGGGTGAGACATGTTTAAGTAGGGTTTTAAAGAATAGATGACTAGAAATGACGATACTTAAACTATGAATGACCATAATAGCTTCATTGGCTTTAACTATAACGGTTCACACTTAAAGATTATTCAAATTTTCCTTTCTAACCGTACCTAACATGAGTTCAAATGTAAATAAAACCTCAAAAAGGTTCATCTGTGAAATTCGAATATATAAACCTCAGCTAGGCAAAGTTTAAACTTTAAAGAATATTAGACGTAATTCAAATTGTAACGAGTGATAATAGAGGATCTCCGTGCTAAACTCATCTAAAAAACTAAGAGCCAAAGATATAAGCAATCGCCTCACAATAAAATTACAGCTGTCACACAAGTTTCCTTAAAAATGCTATGCACAACATGTAAGATAATACTTACATGTTTCAGATTTTCATATTTCAGAATTATCAAAGCAATCTTAAAACCAAATCTGTATCCTAGATTCTCTGACAGATAGCAAAAGAACGCAGGTATTTAAAAAATCCCCAAGAAAGAATTATGAACGAACCTTGGGCTTCCATGGAAGCGTCTTCGGCAGCAAAGGCGGAGCGGTAGGCGGCTCGGGTGGTCGAGGAACCGACTGAGGGGCGGGACTGTCCGGGCGACGAGATGATGCGCCATCTGAAAAATAGAGCTCAATACTTTTCAGTACAGTGGAGATAGTTTATATTGGCAAATCGACGATCAAAAGATTTTCAATAGTAACAATAATTACCGTTACAAAACGACTTTATACCGTACATCATATAGGAGGCCGTAAAGTCAGTATCGGCAGAACTTTACCGCTGCATGCGAATTACAGCTATAAACGATTTCTATTGAATTGATATTTAATCTTATTCTAAACTGAACATTATTCAATACACGTATTTCCATCTTACATTGAGCAGACCGCATGATAGCATATCGAAAATACCCGTTAAATATTTTATTAATATTACCGCCAGCTGAACCACTGCCATCATTGTTGCCATTATCGTCAAGTGGAGATACGGTAGAAGTATCAGATGGCGTGTCGGTCTTTCCACCCGATGACACATCTATCATTACCTGAAAATTGTTTATTTCAAAATATGCTGAATTACTTTCATTACATGCCATAAAAATAATATTCAAATAAAAGAAAATACAAAGAAACCGTAGAAGTTCTCATGCTGCGGGATTCCGTAGATCTCACAGTCTCATGGTTATCTGATAAAAGACATTGCCGATCCATTATAAAAGGACCAATATGATTTCCATACATTTAGGCATGGCTATCTTACTGCTCTTCAGTGAGGTTAAAGATCGCAGCGCCGGGTACCCCGACACGACTGCCCAAAAACTATCCAACACTTCCAGAGGAAGGTCAGATGCACAAGCGTACCTTGTACTAATGGGATAAATCCGAAGATGGCATCTATCGCAGCGCTAGTGATGCAACCTAATGACGCAACACTGACGGGCTAGTGAACTGCGACCGTATTGAAAGAAAGTGAGCAGGCTATGATGATTTCGCATTCACGCGACGGCACCTTGACCCGACCATCGAGCACGCCACACAAACAAAAAACTACCAACTATAGCCGTACCGTGCACTGCGAGCGCGGTGCAGATTGACATATGCACTAAGCGCAAGAATGAACATTTCGCTTTTCAATAGCGTACTTCATTTTAAAAAAAAGAGAATATGCTGATTTTAAAGAGCCTACCGTTGGCCCTGATAAACTGCGTCATATCTCCGTGACGCGTATTATACCATCGATGAACGTTATAAAAAAGGAATGAGCTGAGACAATAAAAGACAATTAAAATAAACCTCACAGAGTCGATATGAATAATTACGGTAAAAACGAATACGAACCTCGTCGTCAGCATCGTCGATAGCGTCGGGCAGACCTTGAGGCTCGTCGTCATCATCGTCGGGCGACTTTGCGCCGTCACTCGACACACACGCCATTTGGCGACGAGCCAATGGAGGCCGTCCGCGACGTCGGCCTGATGGCATTGCCGAGCCGCCGTCTGGATCTAAAGAAGACAACGCGTTCAACTTGCATGACATCAATGACTGGAGAACATAAAATGATGTTCAAGGAAGACCAACGGGATTTTAAGAATAATGGTACCTCATAACGCGTACGTCAATTAAAAAAGGCTATGTTAAGCCCAAGGGACGGCCTGTGAACTTCACTGCTGAGAGATAATGTATCATATGAATGGTGCAGTATTTCAAGTATAAAAGACCGCTTTGTTGTCGCATGTTCAAAATGTAAATCTAATGCTACTCAAGCAGCACCATATCTGGAGCATTATAACCCGGAAAACATCTCATATGTCACTAAAACTGCTCAAAACAATCACTCTAGTTTGCTCAGTTTTAACAAAAAAATAAATGAAATCGATTTCGGCGTCGAAAAAGAAAGAACTTACCGCCTCCCTGTCCCCCACCGAGGGAGGGAATATGCGGCGCCGGCGCTGGCTTCATCGTTTTGGCGATGGTCAACGTGTCTTCGCACGACGGTAGACCCGCCGCCTTTCTCTTGTCGTCCTTCATCCGTCGCAAATCTTCCCATCCGCCCAGCCACGCCAACAACGTCTTCCATAACAGAAGGAGTACCTAATTGAAATAGATAGACGTAGAGAAAATTATTCAGATGGGTGGGAAAGATAAACTATGCATATTGCACAATCAGTCGTCTACTTTATGAAATTGATGTCATTGCTACTACGGGACGCACGGCGATTGGTCATTTGCGATGTTTACATGACCAGTTTCCCCGCATTTGCCATAAATGAACTATCACCGTACTTTCTACAACCATCAAGACGACAAGTTTTGTGCAAAAGTCCACAAAATATACATAAGTAATTACTTTGCAAACATTCTTTGAACCCAATTAAGCAGTTAAAAGTTGATCAATTTGATTTTACTAATAATCAAATGATGATATCCACTGTACAGTAAATTAAAAAAGGGTTTTTAATAAATAGTTAGCTTTCCACAGCAAAAAGAATTTTCACTCTAAAAAACACTTCACTGTACCTTTTTCATAGGGAAATGGGGATTGGATCCAGAGCAGAATGACGTCATCATTTGAAACAAAACCACTGTGAGCGGTTCTGATGATGCGAAAATTGGTTGGCCTGAAATTAGAAATTACATAAGTGATTCATTAGTCAATGATAAGCAAAATGATATTATATCTGTTTGATAGGTAGCACTAAATCAATTTTACGAAATTAAAGAGACTAATGGCAGTTTACAAAAGGGCGACAGATAAGGAGCGACTAAATGCAATACGAATCGCCATTAAATTCGTGTCAGAATGCGCGCACACGTCTCTTTTCGCTGTGGAAGATAGCGCAAACATCGCGAGTGTTCGAACGCATTTTCAGTCGTCTTCCACCAACTTACCAAGCTCCATGAAGAACTCTTTTCGAAGACGGTCATAATTCTCTTTCTTCTCAGCTGGCAAGCGCAAGTCAGTCCGTCTCATCGGCTCAATCAAGTGATAGAGCGCGCTGAGGATTAATCGCAACGGCTGGTTGTCGGCCAGAGTGGCGCTTTTGCGTCGACGATTCAACGCGGCCGCGCTATCGTTGCCTGAATCACGACGAGCCATATCGTCCTCCTTGCTCAAGTTGCCGATTTCCACCATCAGCGACGTACAGAGCGCCTGAAAATCACGGTGGAATTGGTTCAAAAGGTTTATATGTTAACATATATTCTGGAAAGCTGAGGACAGAGTGAAAAAAGTTCCTCTTTTGCGGGTTAGGAAGCAGCCGACAAAAACAGACGCTAGAATCGGGTTCTTCCTTAGATGAACTGCGTGCTTTATGAACAGGACTTATCGTGAGAAGGGTGACGGCGCTTCAGCAGCGAATACAGAAGAAATAGTTTACACAGATTCCGTTTATACCGATCAAAATGTGTCGGTCGTCCATTTATTGAAATGAACGAATTCAAGTGTAGAGAAAGAAGGCTCGAACCTGAAGCATGCCGGCTTCGTAGAGAAAAAAGGCGTTGTGCGCGGACGCTTCCAGACATTGATCTTTATCGCCGCCGCCTGAGAAATCAAGGAAAGCTCCCTGAAGCAGGTACAAGACTATCCTGAGCGTGTCGAGACGCCGCTCGGGTTGAACCGCCTCCAGCGTCTCGATCAAATCGAGCGCGATTGTTTTCTGGTGGTCGGGACAGAGCGTCGCCCACAGGGGTCGCATCTGAAAAAGTGCCTTTAATAGTGACTGATAAGCACGATACATGGATTCGTAGTCGCCAGTATACAGCTTTAATGGTGACCGAACTATGTTTAAATGTTTTAATCAGTTGTCTGAAAAGGCTTAAATTTCACCACGAAAAACACATGGCTGCAACTCTTAGGGATTTTATTCTCTCACTTTCCTTCTCAGCAAGTAACATATGGTGACCATAAAACAAGCCTGCGATTGCGGCATTCATAGTTATTTTTTCTGCACTCACCAAAAAACTCAGAACATTCGAAAAGTACCCCATTCAACCCCCTGCACGTATCGCGATAAGATGTTAAGCGAATTCTTAAAAAGTAGAGCGCAAATTTAGAAGGAGTGGCAATTATAATATCACTCTTTCATATCAACAACCCTCAATAGCTATCTCTCTCCACTCGCTTTTCAGTTCCACATTACAATCAAATAGACTGCTCTAGAGTGAAATAAAACATGAATATCACGAAAAAGATACCTTTCGTTTCTCGGCATATTTCTTGAATGCCTGAGCGTTCAGGGCAAAGTCGTCGAGTTCAGAATAGGTATAAAGTTCCGACAATTCCGCCGATAAGACGTCGCAATCGGCGTAAACAAAGTCTAGATCCGGGTCTGATCCATTTCCATCCTAGAATCAATCATAGAGCTCAAACGAAACTATTTTTTTGCCATCATTAAAGCTTTGCTTCTCTCTACATCAGATTATCACTTTAAAAAACGTTAGCAACTGAATCATTCTACTGCGATAATTTATCACATAGAAGTTTATAATGATAGTTTAAATCACACTCACTCAACGAACACCTACATTTCAAGACTCAAAGAAACTTAAAAAATCTTCCGTTTTAACAACCTCAAGATTTCAATTCGAACGTCGCGAATCTATCTTGACTACTTTCAAGTTTATGATGTCAGATAGATGATCGACTTATTAGTTGACAGACAAGGTACGTATCAATTAACATCGCAAAACTACCGCTAAGCATTCTTTTCTCTCAGCGAATACTGACCATCTTTAATAACTTCCCAAGAGACAGGAGTTTCTCTCAAATAGTTCTCACACGAATTAACGCTAGATTAATTTATAGTCTATTGGCTTACTTTCATATTACGGACACACATTAATCAAAACAGCGGCAGTTCAAATGTCTCACTGTGACATCGACGGAATCAGGCTTAGGCCGCCGCATCAGTTCGCGTAGTTTGGGCAGTTGGGCGGCTCGTCGTTGGGCGAGAGAACTCTCGCACAGCTCGGGGCCACTATCCATTCAGATCATTGAGTGCACTTACTAGATAAGTCAAATCGCAAATTAATGCGCACTCTTTTCAGTTTTCAGATATCCACTGCCAGTGGGTTGGGTTACCGAACCAAGATTCAGCAGTTATTCTCTACATAAATGAATTTGAGGCATGATCTTTACTATCATCGCAACTGCACCAAAAACATCAGTAATTCATTAAGATCAGATGTGACAAACGGATATTGGGTCAGTTTAATATCTCATACATTACCTAAATTCGTGCTAAACGCAATGACTGAGAACAACCATTACGTACGACTTTAGATATGATACGCGATATGAAACTGGCTCATGTTAACAATTCGTAATGAGGAAACAATAAAATACAGCGAAACTTGTGCAGTTCCCGAGATTATGTGAAAAGCTGCGCCTGTACGGGTTTGTTTAGAGTTCAAAATCTTGGCGATGGGGATTTAGAAATAGCTGCACTTATCTCGGCTCTACTGAGCTTGTCTCAAAATTCTGAAATTCTCAATAGACATTCAGTGAATCATTCATTGTTTTCGTCCTCATTACGAAGAATGAAGGTCGTCACAAAGTCGCCCTCGTTTAATAATTTTAAACAATTGTAAAATAAAAACGACCAAACCCATATTAATCATGGGTAGCGTTAAGAAATAATTGAAATGCCCATTTTTTACAGAATTATACTGAGAATTCTATCTCTTGCCAATCATAAAGCATATGATATTCAGCTCAGATATTTATGAGCTCAGTAGAAAGTTTTGAGCATAAATACTCGAGGTACGACTTTGTTACGACTTTCTAACGCATTGCAACAATTGGAATAAGACGAGAGAGAACACGTAGGAGAAAGATACGGTCCTGCATCCCACTTCATCACGTTTCCATTCAATTTCGTCTCCGTTGAAGCCGACTAGGCCCTCTTC
>NIUQ01001317.1:0-32455 GCA_002796945.1 Plectus sambesii | reverse complement strand
CATACTCTGGGGGTGTGGGCATACGCGCAACTGTCGATGGGGTGTGGGCAAGTACGCTTGTTGTCATTATTGGGTCGGTTTCATAAAACTGCTGTAATTCCAGCTATTGCAATAACAAACTGCGCTTTATTTTGTAGTTAGTCCATTAGTACAAGAATGTGACTAATTATCTCGCATATGACACTTCTGGGGCCTCTTGCATAAAACAGTTCCCACTGCGAAATGCTATTGCAGAATTGTGTTTTCACTATATGTCGACGAAATAAAAATAAGAAAAGAAACAGTTTGTGGTATTGATATAAAAGAGTACTCGTCGATATAATCAAATAAATTTAACATTTATTTCAACTCTATTTGAACGATTTTCGAACACGTATACTGTCTTTGCGACGTATAGGGGATATAATCAAAACTGCAGGATAATTATTTTCCGTAACATCAGTAAACTTGATAAGTTGACTTTCTTAAGGTTTTATATAAAGGACAATATAATGAATAAAATAAAGCACAGTAAGTACAAGAATATAAATAACAAGCAAATGTTTTTGCCATTGCAGCTGACGTCATATGTCTCAAATGGTTCTGCCTCATTTCTACTAATGATAATTATCATGTCCACCAGGTCACTGTGGATACGACAGTGTGAACGCCTTTTTAAACAATAGACGCTAACAATCTATTGTAGCAATAATGCGACACATTTCTTTTTGGGAGCCCTTTTCCTGACACAAGCAATAAGAATTTGTTCACATCAGCCAAGCAATCATGACACATTTCCCGGACGGCGTCTGTGATGCTAGGTTTGTGCTCTAAAAATTGTAAGTAAATTAATGTTACTTAGTAAATCTGAGATTGCCAATTCCTAGTTACCGTAAATCCTCTAATAATCGCCCACCCTCTAATAATCGCCCACCCTCCAATAATCGCCCCCCTCAGAGTGCTTAAAACATTAAAGACTTGTGCAGTGCAGGTCAACACTGAATTCCTATTCAAATTCTAGTATTGAGAACGCATAATCTTTGTATTTATGAGCGCTTGTATAAAATAAAATGACGATTGAAAGAAACAAATGTTATCTCAGACCACTTATGAAATAATAATCGCCCAGGGCGATTATTAGAGGATTTACGGTAAAAATTTTGAAATTACAATTGTGGAAGTGCAATGATTGGTCAGACGTGTCATATATAAGAAAATTATCTCATTCGCGAATTAAACGATCATTTATCAAATATTTTGAAGTTTGCAATCGCAATAGTTATCATTACAACAGTTTTAGGAAATAGTCATCCGGTCATGATGAGCAGATGTTATTAAATTTTGAAATTCAGTCTCAGGCTAATGAATCCTTAAAATCACGACTGGAAGAATTATTTTCAAAGCAAAAACCTTTGCACCTGGCCAATCTCGAGCAAGCATCTACAAATCAGACGCAAAGCAAATTTTCTGTACTCCTACACTACGCGAAAGCACTTTCGCCATCTACGCTCTGCGCCAAGCATAGTGGACTGATTGATGGATGGCAAGAAATATGATGCGCGCGCAAAGTCTGTTTCATAGCTATCTTTTGCCAAGTGGTGAAACATGACTCTAAGTATACATACAAGCAATGTAAAAATAATAACTTGAATTGAGCACATTCACAGACATACCTGCGCGTCCAGTGCTTTGTGTACTGAGAGGGCATGGCCGTTGCCGACCACCGGTTCACCGCCATCAATACATAATGTGCTTGCATTGGCAGCATCGAGCAGTTGTAAATGAAGCTGTGCATTCGAGCATTCATCCAAGGCAGGAATAAATAGCCCGCCGCTATCTCCGCACCGATCCAAAATGAATGTACCAATACTCCTAGACATATCAGTTGAATTATTATCCATCCATGTGGTATCCATAAGTTTAAAAGTGCTAAAGCCCGTTAAGAAAAATGCAAACATTCAAATTTTAGTAGAATGAACATTTTCCGCCTTCCTACATCTCTAACAAGCTTTTTTCACTAACCTATAAGGATCGTTTTTCACTTTAAGCAGGGGCCGATTTCAATTCTTACCTTTATACGCAATCAAAAAAATAGCAGAAATTTAGGTCTGCTACGCTTGTGCAGCGAGGAGAAATACATGTGTCCCTTTTTAATCTTACTTGGCGACATTTTCGGATAAAGCGCAAAAAAACTTTAAATGTTGTGGAAATGAAAATTTTTAAGAAAACAATCAAAAGAATATGTTCTTAACTTTGAAAAGATGACAAAACTATTTTTTGAAAGTCTTCTAAGTAGTTGCATCAAAATCATTCTGTGAACCTGATTTTTTCTATTGTTTAGTGAATGAATTTATCCATAGCAGTTTCAGTAATTAACTCACTCTACTAGTATCAAGACATTTGAGTTCATGACAGTTATTGACGTCATTTTTCTTCGATTATTCGAAAATTGAGATTCCACCAATCATTTAAAACACAAGTTATCAACGAACACATACCCATGTTAGCTAGTGACTCGCTGATCAGCAAGATGAATGAACTGCTATCAGGGATAGAACGCCATATGGCGCGCACCACGACCGCGTACCAAAGAAACGCCGATAATGTAGTTGCCATTAGAGTCAAGCCAACCCACGTCGCTTCATTCATTTTCTTTGCTGCTCAAGCTGTGTCTTGCACGGACGTATGAGTGATGCTAATATTGTTGGTCAATGTTTGACTTTTGACGAAGGAGGATTTTTTCGTGTTAAATCAGTCAACGAAAATCAATTAAAAGGTAATTGAGCATTAAATGCTCCTGCGTAATTAATCTTTCAATCTATTGGAAATGATAGCACCTGCTTGCGCGATTACATTATGACGTAAATGCGTTTAGGCCAAGTTCGACTGACTTGACAGCTAGAACCGCAGGGAAGCCTAGTCAGTTTTAAGTATTTGCAATTTTTAATCAAATTTAAGATATCTGATGTTCACGTGATGGTTACACTTCATTACGGCTGAAAACTACAAATGAAATACCACTTTTACCAAAACAAGAATCTTCAATTCAGCTCTTTTCGGTTTTCAAGTATATTACTTCCCTCAAGTGAAAAATATGTCTAAAAAGGACTGATCTTTATAAAATGCGCTAGCATTAATATACATGTTTTTTTCAGAATAGTTCTATCATGGTAAAGAGTTCCACTGTCTAATTTGAAATAGCGGGCAGCTAAACCGATCTCAATATATCATTCTTTTTAACCTCATATCTCAGACAATCTTGTGTAGATATAATTCATCTTAAAGAAGAGACTTCTTTATGAATTATTCAAACGCCTTTGGCAGCAAAAAAGTTACGGAGGAAGAGAGACAGAGTGAAATAGGATACCGTAAATCCTCTAATAATCGCCCTGGGCGATTATTATTTCATAAGTGGTCTGAGATAACATTTGTTTCTTTCAATCGTCATTTTATTTTATACAAGCGCTCATAAATACAAAGATTATGCGTTCTCAATACTAGAATTTGAATAGGAATTCAGTGTTGACCTGCACTGCACAAGTCTTTAATGTTTTAAGCACTCTGAGGGGGGCGATTATTAGAGGATTTACGGTATTTATAGTAGCTGTATGAATAAAGCGCCGGTCTAGCGTATCACAGACGCNAAGACTAGAATTTGAATAGGAATTCAGTGTTGACCTGCACTGCACAAGTCTTTAATGTTTTAAGCACTCTGAGGGGGGCGATTATTAGAGGATTTACGGTATTTATAGTAGCTGTATGAATAAAGCGCCGGTCTAGCGTATCACACACGTCTATTTCAAGGGATATGTGGCTTCAGATCTTAATAAATCATCACTAAATAATTTCGATTTGAACTAAGTTTAAAATTCTTGCTACTTTTACTGTGATATTTCTCTCTCTATATCTATCAGCGCGCCAAAAAAATTGCAAAGCATGTCTTGCCTATATTAAAATAATTCAGACGTCACTTCAATTATTCAAGAAAATTAATTAACAATCTTTTATGGGGGTTCTACTGTTAAAAGCAGTGGGTTTTACTAAATAACAAAAAATGAAGCAAGTGCTTTTTCAGGTGTTGCGTATTTGCATCATTGGCAACTTGGATCTTAGCGATATTGATCAGTGTTGGTGTTCATTTAGCGGATCCAAGCGATGACGTTTACTTAACACACGTTCCGGAAGAGTATGCGCTTATGGTTCGTAACTACACTCTTTTTGAGCAAAGTATCATCTTGCCTATCTGGAAATGGCTTGACTATGGCGAATTGCTTGTCCCATTAACAATCTACGCTATAACTATTGCGTTCAGCTTGTATCGGAAAATAACAGGTATTGTCGTACTTTTTGCCAACAGCAGGGCATGCATGCTATGGCTCAATCATCAGCGGATTAGTTAATCTTATTATTTATTACGCTTATAAAGCTTTAAAGAGTGTTCTACCTTTTGCTGTTCCCTTAGTATTCAGTTCTCTATTTAATTTGCTATCTAATCCTAATATGACATAATGATAATGTAAGAACTGCTCGGCTTAATATGTACAGTGGAATTCGTTTACGTCGGTCACTAAGGGGAGCCGGCGTGTTTTGACCGATATAAGCGAAATACTGGTATAACCCAGCTTGTTTCTATGGAAAATACGTTTAGAAATTGAAAATTTTGACCGGTAGAAACGAAATCTACTGTACTTGATTTTTGGCATATGTCGGTAATTGCTCACAATTCCCTAAACAATATTTTGATTTAGACAAAGGTCTGCAGAGTGTGAGCTTGCAAATCGAAGTACGCCTCACCATTCTTTGCATCATCAGTTTTGTGCCTTATGCGGCAATGATTATTGGTACTGTGGATATTCCCTTTGAGGGCAAAATGGGCCAGTTTGCAAGAAACTTGTTGGTTATTGGTACGAGCACAGTGAACGGCATTCTTCTGCCATGCTTCAGTTCGCTGATACGCAAGCAAATTTTCTCAAAGAAACGGAACGTAATCGCCAGTACTCAGTGTTAACACGTTTACGTTTTTGTATTTAACTAACTGATGGAAATTCAATTCCTTTAATTTTCCTGGCCTTAATTTAATTTAATTGACTATGTTTAGTGGGGATATGAAGAAGCATTGATCAAAATTCATTAATTCGTTTCCGTTGATGATTTTTTCTACATTCCTTTAAACTTTCTTGATGGTATGCTTTTTCAGTTGTAGTTGCGAAGACCTGTGAGATTTCTTTCATCTTGATCGTTAGTCGCAGTGCTACATTTTTATGCTTTATGCATGATACTGTATAATACTATCAAAACAGCTTTTGGCTGTTGTAGTACAGGAAGATAACAGCTGCAGTTTGTTATGATCATACGCAAGATTAAGCGCTTAAGCTTAAAAATAGGGCCTATGGTCGCAATTCAGCAAAAACTTGTCTCCTGATACTTCCCACACTCTCTCACCTTTTCGAACATTGCTACGCTGTACCCAAAGAAGCGCATATGATCAAAGCAACAGCTTATGATGCGTTTTTCATTCATAAATGTTAAAACAGGATCAGACTGTTAATATCAATCCATTAATGAACGTCACATAGCTCAATATCTACTATGCAGACTGCTGAACTATACATTAACTATAATAAAAATGTAACACGCAGTAAGGAGCCTGTTTCATAAGCATTTTTAAATCTGAAAAAAGCGAAATTGTCAACGCGGCGATTTTGCGGTTATTTCCGATGTTCCAATCAATCATTGCGGTTGCGATACCAAGATTTCGCAATCTTGCCACACCAATAGCTGCATGAAAAAATTCCTCAGCTTTTCATGAGCAACTAAAAATAAATTACAGTTCATTATCCACAGCTACGGATGACTGATATTCCTTTTCAATGTAAGGCGTCGCATGATTCACGTGTCTATATCAACCAAAAACTAGTCTTTCAGCCCGGTTTTCAGTAATCAGCAGAGAGTGATATCACACGTGGCCTCCGCACAAATCTGTGTTGTTGCTGCGCGTGCGCGTGTTACTTATCAATCGGCGCTGTAGTGTAACTGAGTATGTCTGCCTAGTAGCTTCTTTGTCTGACGTCAGGTTTGATGTAGCGCTGTGAATATGGCGGCTCATAATTCTTGAGAGGTGATTTTGATGTATATTTTATTTGCATGTCGAAATGACTGAACAAGTTGATTTGAAGTAGTTCTGCGCGCGTCTAACTAAGTTAACAAAAAGGAACTCCTCTTTATATTTTTCCATGGTGATTTTACTACGCTCACAACCTTTGCTCACAATTTATCATGTTCACAGTCTATTGATGTTTCTTATGCGATTCATCAGGGTGTTGCATTTGATGTAAAGCATTTTCATATAAACTATTTTCATTTCAATAAAAAGAGTTTCCAACATAATATTTCCACATTAACCCGACTTGGAAAATGCTTCATTCGATTTGCAAAGAATCTTATTAAAGTTGAAATGGTGTAGACTAACGATGCCGTATATTATCAAGCAAAGTGGCAACAACAGAGAGGGAGCAGGGTAAGACTCAATCATATTTGTATAATACTATGCGCAAATGTGCTCTCCATTTTGTACATTGGATACATTGTACTAATCATTTTTCGCAGGAATTATTTATGAAAATATCTCTGAGAACGTGAATACCAAATTATGCTCACTGTTAAATTAAAATGAGGCTATTTCAGCTACGAAATCGGCAGAGAAGGCTATACCTGGGTGGAATTACGTTATACTGATTTCTGCCTGCGTCAGAAGTGTACAAACCAAGCCTGTTTTAAGCGTGCGTTACATAGCTAAAGAACTGAGAAAAATCAATAAGACATGATTAAAATTTCACTTTATTTTTTATCCCACACAAGGAAGTTAGTCAAAATCGGATGCTACTGAAGGTTAACAGTCAAAATTTCATGAGCTACAAGAGCATTAAAGGCCAAAGAATATTTCATATTGCCTGGGCCCTATTTCACGAAAGCTCAGAATCGGAAATCTGTGATAAGTCGGCTGAGTCTCATACTATTGATATTAGGTGATATACGGCTGATGTGCGCTACTCAGCCAAATTATCACAGATTTCCGATTCTGAGCTTTCGTGAAATAGGGCCCTGGATGTCTTATTGCTTTTGACTTTTGCCTTAATTTCATAGTTTTGTGACGCCCAGCTTACTTTAGGGGCTTTGCACTATCTCTGGCAGCAAAATTTACACTCTTGCTGCCAACTGTCGAAAATAGATAACAATGAATAGCATCAATTTCACCACAGTCATACGTCATATTCTCGTGGTGGCGTTCGGCGCCGGTTCCTGGATAGGGATCAACGCGGTGTGGGTGGAGCTACCGCTACTCGTCAACGAATTACCGGAAAAATGGGACTTACCGTCATATATGGTTGTTCTAGTTCAAATCACCTGCATTGCTCCGCTACTCTATGGAGTTGTGAAGCACTTTTATCGAGACAGATTGAACCAACCTGTGCTCATCGCGGCTTTCCTCGTGCTCTCCGCTTTCGGATCACTCTTATGCGCACTAATTTGGAGGAAAACAACGTACATTGGTGAGACATCAATTATTACTATGCTCAAAATAAGCAAACGAAATTGAAAAACAACCAAAACAATAGTTATCTAAGGCAATAATTCATAAGTTACAGCTTTGAAAAAAATGTATTTCACTGTCGAAAATAAATTTTCAAACAATTACCTCAGTAATCGCGTCAGTTAAGGGCTTCGCTTTTAGACATGTGCACAGGTTGGCCAGAGGATAGTATACCCTATAAAATTATCATTATTTCAAATAATTGCCAGCTTTTGACATTCGTTTGGGGATATTTATGACAGCACGTTTCTAGCGCCTATGTCTAGTCAAGCAAATGATATCAAATTCTGTACACATAATCATATGTGTATTCGATTTTAGGCAATGCTGAACACAGCGGTGGTCTTTTCGGCGCATTTGCCATCATTTCAATTTCAAGCACCACTTCTGATCTCCTCTTCATGCCTTACATGAGTACATTCGCGCCAAAATACTTGACAATGTTCTTTGTCGGAATGGGCGTCAGTGCACTTTTGCCGAGCGTAATATCGCTGATCCAAGGTAAATAAGGGGCTAGTTACAGTATGCTAAATTTGCGATAAACTCGGTAAAGTGAAATCTGCTTATCTCCTTTAAGTAACTGATATTCGAATAATAGTTAAAATTACACAGCAAGCTCAATCTATAGTATGGAAATCATTTTTCGATCTTGAGTTTGCTGGGTAATGGGTCTAATACATTTATTGATATGCATTAATTGAGAAATATTATTATTTAAAAATATTTAGTATTTCGAAATTCATATTATGAAGCCGTAAACTCGAACCTGTTTGGTCTGATGTCTAAGAAATATTCTAATTTTTTCGCACATCCCTTCATTAACTTACAATTTACGCCAAAATAAATGATATCACTTACTACTTCTCATTAGGCGTTGGTATCACAAGAACGACGGAGCAACAGTTGGCTAACAGGACTATCATCAGCACAACAGAATATATTCCGCCCTTATTCAGCGTCGAAGTGTTCCTCTTTCTCATATTCGCCTTAGTGATTGTTTCCTTTACTTCTTTCTGTCTTTTACACTGGACATCTTTGGGCGGCCGATCTGAAATGACAAACGATATGGAGCGGAAGTATGCCAGCGAAGAGAAATCAGAAGATGACGCAAATATAGGAGAACAAACGGTAGTAGGCATTAATAAATTTTATGCGCTAAATCGCACTTCTCTCATATCTTTTATCAATTTATCACAATTCACCTTTAACGCTTTATGTTGTAGAAATTGCGCAAGTTCTATAGTCACGTGTTAATCAATATTCTGCGTGAGAGATTAGTTAAAAGTGAAAGATAATCCAATAAAGTGCTATATATTATTTGTCCACAACTTTCATAAACAATCATAATTTTAAAATTCCATGTTTCTACCTAATTTTAATAATATTAGCTTTTAAACATCATTGGCTTCTCACTAATAACTCTAGAAACACAAAGCAGGAAGGCTAATATGTTCTCATACCGGATCCATTGATTCCATGCGGAGTGGACCCATGGGAATTGTACTCTCTCTATATGCGTGTGACCTTGTAGCAAAAGGTAAGTGATTAAGAAATGCGGCAATTTATAACCTGTTTTTGGTAAACGTGAAAAAAGAGGGTACCGATCACTGTCTGAAACGGAGGTGCAAGTGTGAGATTTATGAAATGGAGTAAAATTTACCATATTTAATTGAATCTCAAAGTGTCATGAAATATTGTCTTCAAATTCAACCGAGTCATTGAAGCTATCTCCTTCTGCATTTATTTCAGATATCTGAAGCAGAAAAAATGTCAAAATCTAAATTCTGCATTCTTCTCTTCTTGACAACAATCGTCGGTGCTATGCAAAACTCCATTATGCCTACAGTTCTATCGTACGCAGCAGAGCCATATAGTAATCTCACATATCACCTATCGAATTCGCTCGGCATAATGGCAAATCCAATATTCTGCCTTCTTCAATTCTTCGTTCAAGTGAAAAGAACGCGAACGTTTGCTATACTCACGTTCATCACTGCCATCTTTGTCGGTTACATCATCCTCTTGGGACTACTCAACAAGAATCCACTGCTAAATAATTCAGCGATAGGGCCAGTTTTATGTGTAAGTTTTATTATCAATCTGTATCCTTCCTCTTTTGTCTAAATTCCACTGGGATTACATAGAGAGCATAAGAGTATGAAATGGATTAGGTGTTTTGAAAAAGAATTAATCTAATTTATGGATTAAGGTTAGGCGTAGGTTCAAAATTAGTCAATAAATTTGGCTTAGAGTTCAGAAAAGTGTTTGGAAAACATAGAGAGCTCACTTCAAATATATGGAAGATAAGTGACTTTCCTTCCGATTACATTATCAATAAATTGTGGTTCGAAAATCAATAATTATATGGCGTGAGATCGTGTCAGAATCAAAAACTGCGCCAAGCGCATAGCACATACCGTAAAATTTTCCTTTCTTCGTCCCTACCCATTTATTCGACGATGCTGGTTGAAATTATAGCGTAACTAAGTCTCTGTCGCAATTCATAATGTCGTAGTATCTAGTAACGACGCACAGAACTGTTACTATAAAATAGTGCGCTGTATCTTTGCATAATGCCGTTTAAACTTTTACCGAAATTTAAAAATAATCATCTAGATAATTTCGTCAGTGATGTCATCTGGCTTGCTGGCGTACTTGCGAGCGACGATGGCTCCCGTGCTGAGGGATGGGGCAAAATCGCATGAGAACGGTCTCTTCTGGTGCGGCGCTTTCACTCAAATCGGTTCCTTCATTGGTGCGATAGTTATGTTCTTGCTCAGCAACGTCGCTCGAGTTTTCGGCGGCTGATATCAGTTGGAATAAAAGAGTAAAAGCTGGTCTTGTCTTAATCCGTTGCATTTCATAAATGAAATAATCTTTCCCATTTTTTGTATATTTTTCGCAACATAATTTTATGGAAGAAAGTTGTTGGGAAGCATTTTTACAATCAAGAATTTTGATTGGTTTATTCTTATTTGTTGAAAAATCATTCGCACTCAACATGAGTCGATCGTATTGTCCTATAGGCTGATAGAAGGTCGCGACACATCTAGCCCCACAGCAAAGATAACAAATTTAGTAAAATCGACGCCCATGGGATTGTGTCCTAAAACTGTTGAAGTCGTAATGTCTGCAAACCCAATTGCGTGCAATTGGATCATTGATTATTGATCAGAAAGGAGCGTGAAAACTTCTGCGAGCGCTGCAGTTGATCAACCACCAAAGTCCCCACAACTGTGATCGCAATAGTTTTATGAAATAAACCTTCGACGCCGGACTAGTCTTCAACTTTGCGCAGATACAGTTTACGTCCTTAATTATGGTATTTTGCGAAACCTGATGTCTGCTATAACTGCACAATCAAAGGATTATTTACGTGTCGACAGCCTACACGGAAGTAAATAAGAGACGAGTTGAGCGAACTGGGTTCCAAACCGGCTGGAGCAAACATTCGATCAACCAACCGAATGCAAGCGATGCAAGGACATTACAATTGCTACGGCGCAGTTAAATACAAACAGTCTGCCCGAAAATATCATTGTAGTCACTTTTCCTGTCCGCCGTTGTTGTAGACCTCATCAGTTTCCAGTAGAACGCATAGAAGAAATGCTTTTCTTGCCGGCTTGCGTCCTGTTCCTTTGCTTCTCTTTGGCTACGGCTTGCACTAGTGACGGAAAGAAAAGGAAGGACGGAGAAGAATGGGTAAGCTATGGGGTTTTCTCGAAATTACGCTAACCAAAAGTACATCCAAAAGCCCATTCAAACACAAGCTTTCGATGTTTTGGGGATCAATATTATAAGACCGGAACTCTCAACACATAGGTTTCTATCTCTTTTTCTCTAAAACGTGACTGTACGGAACTAAATGCGCAGCTAAGAATCTGGTTCCAACTTTGCAGTTAGGCAACTTCGAAAAATCAAAGAATGCATCAAAGCGGTGAGTAGGGCACGAAGGTAGAATGGAATAATGTTAGCTAGTGAGGTTGCAAAGAAAACAGCCAGAACGCTGTTAATATTATTGTATTTTGACAAACTGCAGCACTTTTCTGAAAGAGGTGACTAAAAATTTCTTAGCGTTAGAGTACAATTTTCAGAAAAAGAACAACTACATCTTCGGCTGCAAGATTGAAAAGAGCGGAGCGTGGAAAGTCGGAGTGGTTGGATGCTTGACCCCGGCCGGCAAGGAGCTGAGAAACGGACAGTCAGCCACTGAAGGCGGCAACGAACTAACTTGCGTCACCAACCCCAATGGTAGCGGTATTTTAAACCAGAAACCAAAGTCGGGCGCAACTTCAAAGGCGGCTACTCCAGCGGCCGCCGCTACCAGCTGCACTATTCCCAGCGGCAAGAAACTCAAAGCCGGAGAGAAATTTACCGAGTGAGTGCAGCGCGCAATATAAATCAGTTCAGTGTTTAAAGTATCGATACGAAAGAAAAGTTACGATCAGAAATGGCGTATCATGCCACTTTACCATTGTACTAGAGCACGATAGATATGAGATGACAAACTAGCGTGAGGCCAGGGGTGTTCGGCGAAAGTAAAAGTACTATAGTTTAGCGGGGTTTATTGTCTACTTCTATTTTCACAATTACTTTTTGGTCCCATTTCATAAACTTTTAATGATTTTTACATGATTGATAATGACGTGCGCTTGCCTAAGTCTTTCTGTATCGTCGCATGTGACCAATCACTGTGACTGAAATCGCAGCAGTTGTAGTTATAACAGCTGAATAAACTTTATCCTAGGATTCGGAATAACTGCAAATAAGAGACTAATTCTAACCCTCAATTGTGCATAAATTAAAGAAAGCGGCGAGTATGCGGTAGTTAGGCCTTGTTAACAGTTACTGCAATGTGTACAAATTTTAATAGTAGAACATAACAACTAAACCTAAATGTCACGCGTATTCAGAGGGAACGACCAAGTTGGAATCACCAACTACGAGTGCGACGCTAAGGGCAATCTTCTCATCAGCTCCGTCTGTCCGAGTAAGAAAATGAAAGTTGCTTTTCTGCTGTCAACTGACTGGATAAATAATTTTCAGCGTGCGCCGGCGTTAAGTGCGCTACAAAATGCTCTTGTGGAATGTGCGCCCATTAGCTACGACAATCCGCCGCAGATCATACATGATTCGACTAAATTTGATTCGTATAGGATTTCAAGTTATTCAAAACATTTTTTAGTTGCGATAATAAGCGATACAATATTTAGCCCTAGTATTTAATTGTTCAGCTATTAGATGTTTTGTTCAACACTGAAGATATCAATACACACATTGACCTAAATCGCCAAGTGAATTTATATCATCATCTGCATTTTAAAATACAATATATTTCAATAACTGATCGGATGCTGTTTCTCATCACACATCAGACACTCTCTAACCAATCTGAATATTTCTCAAATTAAACAGGACACTTTCCCATTCAAACTGAGCACCTTTAACATTATTATTCATAGAAGAGTATCCAACATAATAGGGGAAGAGTCCTTGTTGAAGTGAAAATAGTGTATTACAAAATTTCGCATAGGTATTGCGCTATTTTTTTCAAAGTAGAATAGCTTATTACTATTAAATTTTCTATGCGCCGCTTAGATGTTGATTATTTCAAAGCTTATCTGTGACACATATCAGCGCAAAGGTAGCAACTGAAAATAGGTGATGGCCTTTAATCATAAAGGTGTCAGCTGTTTTAATTCGAGTCTCGAGAAGAACTGTCCCCATAACAGAACATAAGTAAACAGACAATTTTAATTTAGCAGAGCTTTCATAATACGCAATGCATGCTCATGAGTGTTATTCCATTCTGTAGTACAGACTTGCACGCTTATTCTACGTAGAAAAAGTTGATCAAAAAAATTCCATCTGGGCATCATCAATATCTAGACAGTTACGTACTTTTGAGGGTACTGAGTGGCAACGTTCATATATTGTATTTTATGCCACACCACCTACAGCAGCCCAAATCTAAATCTCACAAGCACAACACAAAGCGGTGCTTCAATCGTTTTGTGCGACCGCGGAAAAGAACTTGTGTAAGTCGCCAACTGCCCAATGTAACATAGTGACTAAATGGTCAATTGATTGTGTTCAAAATGTTCGAATTAATTCAACATATCCAGAACGAAAATAACTAAGTCAACGAATAATAAATGCATAGCTGGATAACTTAACGAAAGCAAATACTGCAGGAGAGTGAGATGATATGCTCAAAGCATAGGATGCGCTAAATGGTAGCTGTTTAACTTTTCATGATATTGTCATTTGTAACGGTGGATCTTCATAGTTGCACATATATTAGCATAACAGTGAAAATAATGGAAACGGTTACAATAGTTTAAAATATAAGAACAGAACGAACTCTAAACATAGGAAACGTATGTGGCAAAAATAGCAGTAAGAAAAAATGTGCATAGGAGAAACGACTAGACGTGTAACACAATAAATGTACAGAAGATCTTATGTACAAGCGCCTTGCAATGAGTTTTATCTGTCGCTCAACGTCGCGGCAAATTGTCGTCCAATTGCGTTCAGTCTCGCATAAAGCGACTCCAAAGACTGTTCACTTATTAGTCCCAAAGTTTTGTGTCACTTCGCGAATCCTGGTCGGTGCGTACAAAGGAAGTGCAGTTTAGGAGTGGCGCTGAACTTGGGCAGATAGAGCTTAAGGTGATTTGCAAAAACATGAGTAGATTTTTAAAAATCTATAATCTCATGATCCTTGACGAATTTGGCTTTGAAAAAGCTCTGCACATGTCCCAAGTTGGCGAATAGAGTGCTATAGTTAAGCTGTTCGGCAGAGGAGGAGGAGTCAACCAAGCGCGAGCCAGCTGTTCAGGTCCATTCCATTACCATTTTATGGATATGATTGCCAACAAATGTGCCGCTAAAATACGCTTTAACATCGATGCGGAGCACCGTTAATGAGTCTTGCAGATGTTTACTGCAGGGGCCACTACTATGAATGACAACATCTTCAAGAATTGAACACTTACTTTTGATTTCATCCAATTCCTTGGCCAAATCATCACGCGCTTTTTCAGCCTTGTTTACTTTCAGTTCGCAAATTTCAATTACAGCTGAGATGTCGCTGTCGCGGGTGCCACTAAATTGAAGGCACTTATAGTGCCCATCAGATTTCTCAGCTATCTCCGTGAGACTGACAATTCCTTTGCATTTGTAATGCATACAGCGACAACAATTGCCACATGACACCCAATCACTCAACCGTTTGGTAAGTCCGATACTTTGCTTACCCAGGCAATGAATAGCCTCACATGGCTTGGCAGGCACACGCGATTTCTTAGTCGCAGCTGTGCGAAATTTATTGAGCAGTTCTTTGCTCTGGTTGAACATCTTGTTGTAGTCCTCAACGCCACTTTCCAACTTCTTGAGTTCCTTCATTGCTTGCAACAAATCTTTTTTGACATTTTTGTTGGATGGTAATCCTAAAGCCACTACATCACACTCCCAACAATGCTCTTCAAGCGACTTATAAAAAGATGTGCCAAGACCAAGCATGATATGCAACTGTGGTGGACAAATGTTCTCAAGTGGAATGTCAAATAAAGGCGACATGTCACCAGAAGGGTCTGGCCACTGGCTATTGAAATTTCGCTGTGCAACTCTGTGGTACATTTTGATGGTTTGATTTTCATCTACCCTCGAATAGTCCCTTGCTTTCGCTAATTTCAGCGCTGCCTTTGGCATGACGCTAAATAAGCGCAGGCAGTTTTCCAGCACTGTTGAGTTGCAAAACGCAAATTAGCCTACAGCCTAACATCCTCCAATGGCATCAGACGCTTTTCCAGTTAATATTCATTAGTCTTTCCTATTACAACTGCAATACCAATGTGTTGCTTCAGATACCTGGTCAGAAGAGTGGCTGATTCTGCATCTTCAACATCTGTTCCCTTGCAGCTGGAGAACTTAATAGTTGCTGTGTGGAGCCATGTGCATCTATCCTGGATGACCTCTTTTGACGCGTGAGACGTCAGTTGCTAAGCATGTTAAACCTGCAGGAAATTTGTAAGCTTTTTCATGAGTCTTACATTCTCTTTTTCAAGAAGCTTGATGTTTTCCAATAGGGAGGGCAAGGTGATGACAACGATGGTTGGAGTGGTGGCGGCGCGCTTATGGGCAGCAAGCACCATGATGGCTGAGCTGCATAGGCATATGGCAGGAAAATGGTGGCGAGCATCGAGATAGAGGGCGGAGATAATTACAGCTTGAAGCTCTTACTCATTTGTTGCTTTTTTGGAGGTGGATTCAACTTATGACGGAAATTGTCAACGAATACGTCATCAGAAGCAGTTAAAGCAATGATAAATCCAGGTCAGGGTTGCTCTTGATGTAGCCGATGAGTAACAACGATGTGATGATGCATCGTAGTCGTTTAGCATATATGACGACTTGGCTGCGTTAGCGAGGATCGTTCAGGAATAATGCCCAGTTGGTCTCTGACCAAGAGGAGCTGAAGCCAAAGTTGCTACCTATAAATGTGAAAGTCGTTTTATCACACAAGTTTTCACTTTCAAACAGCAAAACGCAAGCTATGACCATTTCTGCATATTTCACTAACCAACAGAACAACACAACGCCTTTAACTGCAAATGTTTGCACTAAAATACTGCAAAGCATTGACAGCTCTTGAAAGTCCTAAGGCATGAAACAAATCACTACTATAGCCTAATTTTTATAGAAACAGAGAACACTGTAGCACGCTTAGTATCAAAAACTAATTTGAGAATGTCTCTGTGGCGTTTACACAATTAACCTTTATTGCTAGGGTACTAGCCCAACATTTTCTTGTCATTGATTAAAATATGAGACGATCAAAATATTGTAAAGCTAACACAACTCTAGACTGTTGTAAGCCGTGCATCAACTCGCTACTACTTGATAAATATGTGATAGGATGCAATATTCAGCATTCTTTCGTCCACCATTTGTCGATATAATAATAGCGACCGGCAGTCAAAATTTTAGAAACATCAAAATCTAGAAAACGATATGTTATTCGATGCAGCTTGATGTGAATAAAGCGATGGTAATGGTAGTTTTAAAAGAAAAAGCTAAATTATTATTTTTTTAAAATGTTCAAACGTCGTGCGCAACGTGCCACACAAGACGCCCAACGCTAATATATGCGGCATATGTTAAATACGACAATAGTCTCTCTGCATATCACCGTCAAACGTCTACCATGTCTACCAATTTCGGATCGTTGTTCTTTTTACAGTACCCCAGCTCTTCTGCCGGTCGCTATTAATAAGAAGCATTTATTGTATGTGATACGATATCCTGCCTGATCGTCAAGTCACCACTGTTGTGGGAAGTTTAAATTTACCAAAGTGCCACAATGTCAGTTGGTGTGAGTTTCCTACATATCCATTCCCATAATGGATCACGGATATCATATCGTGTCATTCCCATTTTGGGAAGAGATGGAGCAACCCACAACGGACATTGCCGTATATGTTCTTGATATGTGCAGATCTTTTGACCAACTTTTTAATTCACAGGCAGTCTTAACATGTAACGATAGAGCTCGTGCAAGCCGATATTACACCCTGGTTGACGGTTATATAGCTTGTTCGCTCTGATTCGGCTCGGCTATGCTACGTCCAGCTAGTCTGAACGCCGTGAACCATCTGCCCATCATCGGCGATTCAGAACTACTACTCTGTAGCTGAACATCGAATTGTTGAGATGTAGCCAGCAACCCTGAGCATGCATCCTCAGCCAGCTCTTTTATTGACCGCTCTAACCTAATACTTTTTATGAGTGAGCATGAAAAAAAAGTCAAGACGCATTTGAGTTCAGCGATCAAAACAATGAACTCAAGTAGAATATGTTTGTCCTTTAATGTCAATGGCTATTATAACAACAAATATTTAATGTATTAGTTAATCGACATCAGAAACAGGAAAGCGAAACAAGGACGATCATACGGAGATGTCCGAAACTTGGAAACATCTGAGAGCCGAAAATAATGGGATGATATGATTTAATGGCGCGATCGATGATGAAAAAGTAGCTTGAAAATCCTATTTCAGACTTGCAAATTAGAAGAGCCTATGATTAAGAATGCAAGGGTTAGAGCGAAATGCAAAATGAGAAAAAAAAGCATCAAAATCAAATCAAGACGGTGTGCAGCACTCTGCCATTCCTTTCTGAGACGGTGTTCTTTTTCTTGATCATACTTGTGCTCTGTTATTTGCCGCATCATTCCGCGCATTTCATTCATGACCATCAGTTGCTGCTTCATATGCTCGCTTAAGTGAGCACTAATGTCGATTGCCGGATCATTTGCCTGAAAATGAGTGCTGTCTTATTTTGATGCATTTTTATCATACAGAATGACTTATGATTGATAATGACATTTGATTTGATTTATTTCTATCAGAGAACGATAAGATCTAACCCTATCAAAGTCTTCAAATAAAGCTGATAAGAAAAGAACAATAAGCTGAACACAGCGTGGCGTAAGCGAGATGACCAGAGTAGCGGAGAGTTACAGTACAATAAGGCGATGAGGAAGGCATGAACATAATTAAATTTACGAAAATTGAAACTGTCCATATTTTATTATAAACACTGAGGAGAAGCTGGAGAAGAGTGGTGTCACCCCATTCCAAAGGTACTTAATGAAGTTCACGTGAGGATAAATCGAGCGATCTACCCGTCACACGACAGTGCAATTCCTATCTGAGTATCAATGCGATAATATGATATCAGTGACGGGTAGATCGCTCGATTTATCCTCACGTATGAAGTTCGCCTTTGGCAAAAACTGCCAACAATAATGTAATGTGCGTATTCAATCAGTGGGGATCCCTGGTAGCAAATTCAAGCTCAATCACAACTACGACGCACCCTGATCTGATCCTATACAGCTTTAAAAAAGTAAACAACATCTTAATACTGTCTTAAATGGATAAATCCGAAATGTAGACAGACATACGTGTAAAAACTGATCTGTTATCTTCAGTCTTTGTCACTGTCATTTAAGGATAAAGAAAAACACTAATAACTCTGACTGTCAGCAAAGTAACAATGATAAAAAAAAAAAAAATGACAAACTTTTAAATAATGCACTGAAGTGGTTGATTTACTTTCTTCAGCTGCAGCATGAACTTTCTTTGAAGAAACACTAGTTAAAGCCATTATCCAACCAGGAACTGGATCTCCTTTTGTCCATCTTCGTTGCTGGTACATAATAAACACTGCTAAAAAAGCGTTACCTGCCGATAACGCAATTTGCAGCAAAATGTATATTCCTGGAAAAAGAAACCGAAATCAAGAAAAGGTGTGATTAAGTGAACGCGATGACAGAAGAAACGTTTAGTTGTAATACTGACAGCATCAGTAGTTAGCTGCGTGCGAAGAGTACTTTAACCATTCCAAATAAATATGCAACCCTACCATAGCTTTTAAATATATTATACTGCATAGAGTATATAAAATATGCACAGTTGGTGACACGGAATGTTTACGTATCATGTTTTAGCTTTTAAATAAGACAATTTGAGAATATGTTCAAAATGTGATCACGATAGTGCAAATAACTTTGGCGAAAGGTTTCAAAAAAGGTTATTTATAGCTTTTAAGATGACTGTACAGCAGACGAATGCATACATTTTTATCACAATTTATAATATCTATGGTCCGTTCAAAGGATAGCATGCGTAGGGCAGCTGGCCGCACGCTTCGGTTTACGCTGTACACATGTACGGAAGTAATATTATGCAATAATTTTCGTTTTTTGAGCTTAATCGCTGCATGATATGAGGGGTTACGTGTCGATTTTGAACGCTAACGGCATTTTGCTTCATGTCACGAGCAGAGATCAAACCGAATATGGGTTAAAGAATAAAAATAGTTCTATAATGTATTTTTGATTAGAAACTCTTCAAGATAATAAAGTGTGAGGCATATTTGCTGGTTTTATGACATGATCAGCAAAAGATATGATCAATTGATTTTCTAATCAATTCTATTTTTACGAGCAACTTTGCGCTACATTTATCGCGGCTGGCACCGACTGTAATTATTGGAATGGGGCGCACATTCTACTTAATTTCTGGTCTCTTTTCATTACCTAGCAACGGCATGCCCTCGGAGGTCTTGGGCATCTGGTCGGTGATGACAGTAAAGATGACAGCCATGGTCAGCATGGTTGTCAGTCCCATTGTGACTTTCTCTTCGCGGTCGCCGGAGTCGTTGAAGGGCGCAAAAATGCCGATAATGCTGATTGTAGTAATAATGACGCAGGGTAACACAAAGGTCAGCAGATAGTATGTCGGTTTACGCTGGATGATGAGGTCGTAGTTGATATATACCCAGGAATTTTCTGTTACGCCATGGAAAACTTTCTCCTTTCGAGGCAGAAATGAAATAAAGTCCCATTCTAAAAGTTATTATTTGGGTATAGAGCCATTTTAGCAAAGCGGCTTGATAATCATACGTAAGCATGGCTGCTTTCCATCATATTTGTCTCAAACATTATCTTAGAACTGAATCTCTCTGTCGCAGATTTGTGGTGGTATTCCGTCACATCGGGACTTCAAAAACACTTCCAATCGATATTTTATGATTTGGCTCTTCTGAACGGGGGTAAACGCGCGCGGCAGGCATCAGTCATGTGCTATAAGGAAAAAATATTGGGTGGGACTTAATTTGGGTGATTGATCGTTCTGACTTGGCTAACCACGCGACATAACGGGATAGCAGCTCTGGACAAGAAAAAGATCGGTTAAATTAGGTGATATAATTAGGGGTAGAAATATCGGGGGAACTTAATTTGGGTGATCCGCCGAACCATCCAACCCACCCAAACTTTAACCCGTCCAATAATTTTTCGCCTTACGGTATATTGGCATTCAGGTTGCAGTCCAACCCCCAAATTAAAGCAATAACATAATATACCTGTACTATTCGTGTACATATCCAGATCAGTTTGAGTCAAATGAAACAGATCCATTTGTTCGGCTGTGTACATCCATGATGTAAAACGCATTGTACAGTTTTGAACGTCAAATGGAAACATATTGATCTACAAAAATGTTTATTTTCTGGGAAATATGTTACCCTTGTTGGCCAAAAAACCACGTCGATAAATATTGAGATTCTTTCACGAGTTTTCCTCTTATCGAACGCATTCAAAAATAGGCCGATGTTGTTCTTAAGGTTGTTTGTTATGGGTTTATTTGAGAGCATCGATTACACTACAGAGCAGAAAGCGCAGAGTGAGATATTCTCAAAGCAGTTACCGTATTTCTTCCAATAATCGCCCACCCTCTAATAATCGCCCCCCTCTGGCCTAGGTTGAAACAATAATCGCCCACCCTCCAATAATCGCCCACCCCCCAACAATCATCCCCCTTCAGAGTCATAAAAACAGTAAACGTCTGTGCAGTGAAGGTCAAAACTGAACTCCCATTCACTTTCCACTACTAATACTGCTTTATCTCTTTATTTATGACTAATAATATATATAAAAGTAACGATTGTAAAAGATAGATGCCCTCTCTCCAACAAGCGCCTTCATTCAAACATCGGTCGAAATAATAATCGCCCATCCTCCAATAGTCGCCCACCCTCCAATAATCGCCCCCCTCAAGCCGGGGTTGAAAAAATAATCGCCCAGGGCGATTATTGGAAGAAATACGGTATCACGCTCCCAGTCTTAGTCAGTTGCTGCGAGCAATTTCAAGCAAAACCCAAACAAATCAATTCAATTTCATAGCTAAGTCCTAACTGCAGAGCAAACTTATTCAAAGAATTACTGTAGATTTGAAAATTTTCATCATTACCCCACTATTTCAGACTAAAAGTGTTCCCTTATCTATTTGAGAACGGAACAAAAGCTCATCGCCGTTGTTGCTTAATTTGAGCGATGCTTAGCAGCCCTTCTGTTTTTACTTTCGCTCTTTTAACTCAAACTATAAACATTACTTACATGGTATTTGCAGTGGAATGTCACTATTTCGGGCACGGTTACGAGAACTGAACCGTCGTAATTAATGCTAGCATAGTTCTTTTCTTCCGGAAGGGTAATTTCTATTTCAATCCTGCAAAAAAATTCCTTGCATTCAATAAAATAAACTACCGATCTCTAGATAGTGTGACACAAACATTTTTAAAAATAATAGATATGAAAACGTACAGATTGATGACAAAGATATCGGGATGCCATATCAAACTCAGAGGAATCAGCAATTGTTTCATTCCTCCGTATTCGTTTGGGTTCCAGCTGAGAAAAAAATCTTTCCACATCTACAACGCAATTTATCAATCATCGATTGAATATTTAGGCTGTTTTTGACTAAAAACTTTTCGCAGCCAACGTGCCTTCTCGCTACCATTCAAGGTATTAAAATTTTGAATCTGGACATGTATGCACTGTGGACAATGTTTAGGTTAAAGTTGCACTATATCCCAAATATTTATGCAATTGTGACACCAATCGGCTAAAAAGCATATATTCCAAATTTTTTGCTTACTCTTTAACGAAAATTTTAAACTGTGAAGTATAAAGCCAAAACGACCTCTGATGGAAATGATTAGTTTTCAAAGGTGACAAAAACTGCTAGATTAGACATTAAATATAGGTCCATTGAACATATACTAAAAATTTGCATCATACCTATCGACTTCGAACAGTTTGGGACTAAGAGCAATGTTGGGTACGAAAAATTTTAATATAAAACTTGCGCAAAATTTCCATAAAAACATTGCCATACGGAAGAGTGAATTTTTCGAAGTAGAAGCAGGCTGCTAATACTTCTACAGTAAAAACTGGCATCCATATTTACTCTAACAAGGCAACAGAGAGAGAAATCCAGAGAAGCTATCGGCGTGAAGTACGGTTCGTGAACACCTACCCACTCTCTACTAGCTAATTAATTCTCGTGGCCTTACCATCCGAAATGTTTGCGCAATCACGATGCTCTCAGATGCTTCGTCGGTGTCGACAATGCTGAACAGGCCCGGGTTCAAAGTGACGTTTGTTGCCGTCATTGTGTTCTCGACGGGACGGAGCGCTTTGTCATAGTTTTCAAATATCGTATTTACAAGACGCTGTTGATCGGTGATTGGTGCTGAAAAATAACTGTTTCCTTAATAAGAGAGCGCAAATCAGAAATCGTGGTTATTAGCATACAGTAAGATGGTTTAAACTAAATTCGATTTAGCAAGTTTTCTGGAGGAAAGAGATTTCATCAAAGATCACCTAATAACCAAATAATGAACTAAGATACAGAATGAAGAACATTAGCATTAAAATGACTTTTCCCTGTAACCAAAATGATAAATGAAAGTCAATAATGAAAAGGTGTATACAAAAGCCAGCTTCCGAAAGTCATTTTCGTATCGAAGAGTGACTCAACAGGCACATCATGTAATCATGTTAAGTGTACTTTATAATTCGCATGGAGAGGTCATATATTTTTGCACACGGCAACTTATGTGGACTGCAATACATTTTATTTTCTTTCCTTAAATCTTAAGTTTCGTCAAGATCACAGATCAGATGACTTTATAGCTTATTCGAAGTTAGGAAACCAGTTTACTTGGAATTTTTTAAATAAGTGATTAAAACAGAAAGGAACTAATAAAACAGCTTTCCTTTCTTCTTCGATTTATTATTACCAAATTTTCCTTGGGATGTGCAATTTCAGTTTTAGAAATTACTGTAAACCTCGAAAAGACACTATAATAAAACAAATACCTTTTGACGCTTCGCCGGCCTGAAGCAGCATCAAGAAAAAATTCCCTAAAGTGGCCGTTAGGAGCCACATGGTACTTCGAGAGACGCTTCAACCTGATAACTGCAGAAAGTCCGAACGATTCTTCAGTCAGCGCAAAGCAACCCTTTGATATACCGCTTTTCTGAAACTCATATAGAAACGAAAACCTTTTGATGAAGTAAATTGCACATAAATCTGCAATATCAGCTCTAGTTTTGCTCCCTTAATTACACGTATGATGCAGAGATGTTTGATCCAGAAATTAACTTTTTATGTGAATCAATCAGTTGTGAACTGTTTTGGGCTAATGAGGTGCGCCTGCATCCTATTATAAGCTATTAGTGACATCAAACGTAGATCAATCAGCTTATGAGCAATAAACCTTTGAATAATCGATCTTGAAAACTGATCACATTAAGCTGAAGAGAGGAAGCTGAAAACCTGTTAGGAGGAAGCATTTGCTCGCAGTAATATAACTGATCTCGTAAAAATGAAAATAAGAATATGATCTGTTCACACATAATATTTTCTAGCGTTCAAAAATATTCAAGGTGCACAAAACGTTAACATGGTGATGTAATCTTCATGTTCGTCCGAAATGGATAGATAAATATATCTAAAATAGTGCCGCTTCACAGCTGGCAGGCTTTTAGCAGTAACAAGAAATTGTTCATAAGACGGTTAGGAATCGACGCTGCGCTCGATAGGCTGTCCGACAAGGCAATAACATTGAGCCTCAAACAATTCTGCCGCAAAAGCGGAACAGCGCTCTGTTAAATTCTGTCTCTTGAGAATGCGTGTGATTGCCACCTGCATGTATGTCGGTAATATTATTACCTCAGTCACAATTGCAATTATCACTAGTCCGCGTCACGCATAGTGAAAATGTAAGCCACTACTGCAGTATCGCAATAGACCATCGCTGACAGTAAAACAAGGAACAAGCAAACCTGCGTAGTCGTCTTGTGACAGTAAAGGGTCTATTTCGGCAAAATAAAGCAAGAGACGCGCGATTTTGCTTATTGGTTTAAACAAGATTGTAAAGGATTTTTCGAGAAGAGATCCTTTGGATCACATGAAGAGTCGGCGGTTATCTACTCTTTGCCGCATTATGGTAACCCATGGAAATATAGCTTCGACAGTTTTTGGCCAAGTAATGTTGCTTTAAGTAAGAATTCGATTATGTGTGTGAGGGAAAGCAACATATGAATAATTAAATGAACGAAGCAGTATTATCAGCTCACAATGATAGTGGGCCAGTTTCATGTCGCGTACTTTAGCTAAAGTCGAACTTAACGCAATGATAAAGTGTAGCTTTAAAGTACGACTCTAGCTAAAGTACGCGATGTGAACCGTTGTGTTTTAAATGTCAAATTAGTAGCAAGACAGTTACAAATTCACATCATACTTTGCCGTCATTTGGTACAAAAAAATTATTCCATTGATTACTAACCAAAAAATTATCTCCAAAATGAACTCAAAGAGGCAAGTATTTGTGAGCTTTAGAGAGAAAACTTGAGTGTTTGCATGTTTTTCTTGCTGAATCAACTCCGATCTGTCTTAACCTGTTGAGTAGACTATAATATTTCTCTTTTTCACCTGAAATACCACATCGCCAGTGGCTCACGATCGATTTTGTGAAAATTCTTCTTCTTAAGCTCTTTCCACAGCACCACAGAAGAAGCAATGATGACTTGATTCGAATCTAATCATGAAAGCAAATACTCGATTGTGAAATCTTTGATGACCTATGAGAATATTTTGCCATTTGCTTTTGATCTCAGTGTCGTTAAAACGTTCAGCAGGACAATATAAATCGTGGCATATTTGAACTATTGCGGAGATCGGTCAGTCGTGGGGTATGCTTAATAACGTCTACCAACCTATTTCCAAACAGCTAAGCATGTATTTAACCTCGAATGCTGCTAACGGTACAGAATCCTGTAGAGTCAACTTGATTTGTGTTGCCGCGCGTTGAAGTAGAATTGCGTGAAGATAAAGTTGCGATCATGAAGATCAGTTTGACACTTTTGTCTATTTTTATGAGTTTACCTAATTTGAATTTTAACGGATGAATGAAGGAATGATATATATTCGTGCATTTTTTTCTCAATCAGTAATTGCATTGCTGCGAAAGGGGCAATGTGTTATCGCGTCACCCTGGCAACCTGTTAACCCACGCGCCAAGCTTCAAACGTAAAAGCAATAACTTTCCCCGGCGAAAATCCTGCTCATATCGCAGTTCAACGCTACTATGATCAGTGAACATCGACCAGGCTATAGCAACAACACTATTACGACATAATTTGGTAATCACGCGTTCCCAAATAGATTTAATGAGATTTCGCACCAACATTTTCAACAACCTTTACATTTAGCCTTTGGAGCAACTTTTGAGCAAACTTAATCTGTCTCTCTTCCCAAACTCCGTAGCCTCTACCATAAAGCTGTTGTTACTAAGACTGGTACAAATACAGTATCATGATTCATGAAGAGTAGTAATCAATTACTGCATAAAAGTTCCCTAGCGTTTATCCCGCTGCCGCAGGGTCCGCTTTTTCGGGTCCTCCAAGGAAGGCCCTTTTCGTTACGACACGTGCTCTTCCGGTCGGCCGTCGAATGCCTGACACCGGGAGCCCAACCAGAGATTGGGGCTTAGTTGCCAACCGCGGTGGGGAACGAACCAGTGTGCGTCCACCCTATGACGTGTTATTGAGATAGCTCATTAACCACTGGACCACCGCGGCGGCTCCAATCAATTACTGCATAATCGATCGAATATGGGCGGAAAGGTCAAAATGCCCAGTGTACGATTCTTCCGCTGTCGCATTTTCAACAATTGCTCTCATTAGTTGCAGTTAAAAAAATGTAAGCAATAGGTCTCAGGTGTTGATAAGCTTTCCCTCATCCCCATACTGCAACGCAGTCCCACCGGGCTCACTGGAAGACTCAAAGCATCAGATGTAGCCTTACCAACAAGGTCTCATTTTGTTTTTCTATCTCCCAACTGTCTTTTTGAGCAGTTCATAAGCAAAAATATTTATCTTTTTTAATCAATATTTGCATTCCAGTTTCAATAGCTATTGCATGCATGAATATTTGCTTGCCAACTTGCTATCCATGATGAAATATTCATTGCCAAATGAATTTTAAAGTTACATCAGCTCTATGAAAAGTTACAAATATCCATTAAAACACATTTTAAACTTGCATATTCGTAAAGCCGATGATTAAGAAACCAAGAGTGAAAGCGAAATGCACAGTGAGAAAACTAATCATTGATATCAAATCGAGTCGGTGAGCAGCACGCTGCCATTCCTTTCTGAGACGGTCTTCCGTGTCTTGATCATACATGCGCTTTGTTATTTGCCGTATCATTGCTCGCATTTCCAACTCAACCACCAACTGCTCCGTTAAATGCGCGCTTAACGGTGAATGTGCAGCGACTGCAAACTCATCCGTCTGAAAGCGCACATTTTGTTGTTTCTGTATATTTCTGCAATAAATAATTGCACAGTTGAAGCTGTGGAACTCTGTTTTGTTATCGGAAAAACCTTGATGGATAAAAGTAACTTTTCCCCACAGCGTGACTCAAGTGTAGTTATGGGAAGGGCAGTAATACCAAAAACATAATATGACATCATTTGACGTCATATGGTATTATCTCCTACCATCAGTTAATCACATTTTACGTGACCCCAGCTTTTCAGTTTGAAAATTTCCAGTTCTTGCCCTTGAGTTGCACATAGGCATTTACGCGAGTAATAAACGTCCTAAATACGTCTTATAAAGAGCCATAACAAGTTGCAGATACAAAACGCATAAAAATTTACCTTAGGAAACCTTACCGTTCATGAAATCATTGCTATCTAATTACAATATGAAAAACACGAACAGCTTGAACGATCAACAATTTAAAGATACTATAAAACAGAAATGACCAACTTCAAAATAATGCAATGAACTGGAAGATTTTCTTCCTTCAGCTGCGACATGGACTTTCTTTGAGGGAACCTTAGTTAAAACCATTATCCAACCAGGAATAGGCTCTCCCTTTGTCCATCGACGTTGCTGGTACATAATAAACACTGCTACAAAAGCGTTCGCTGCCGCTATTGCAACTTGTACCATAACATACATTGCTGCAAAATAGTATAAATCAAACAGAAGAAGATGCTTGAAAATTTTCAGAAAATAGAGTGCGTCGGGATGAGAAATAGCGCGCTGTGCCTCCCCCAGAGCGGGTTGATTCAATAATGATTCAAACATTTTTAAGGTTAATTTTTTTACAGCTTCTAAAGTGAATAAAATGCACAAATGCATAGAGTGAAAGAATGAATAAATATTTTTCAAATTTTATCAACCCCTTTGTGTATTTTGTGAGGTGTACATTTAAAAAAAGCATTTTACATATGAAACTTATCATTGTTCCTATACAATTGCCCAGGGACAGGTTGTACCAACTCTACCTAGCAAAGGCATGCCCTCCGAACTCTTGGGCATCTTGTCAGTGACGATAGTGAGAATGACGGCCATGGTGAGTAGTGTTGTCAGTCCCATTGTGACTTTCTCCTCGCGGTCGCCAACGTCGCTGAAGGGCGCAAAGATGCCAATAATGCTGATCGAAGTAATAATAACGCAGGGCAACACAAATGTCATCAGATAGTAAGTCGGTTTCCGTTGGATGACGAGATCGTAGTTGATGTCTACCCATGTCGTTGCCGATGTATCCAAATGCGACTTTTGTCGACGTGCCGTGAAGGAAATCAAGTCCCATTCTGTAACAAAATTTTTATGCACATATAGATGAATTCTCAAAGGTAGCATACATCAGCGCAAACCATAAGTGTTAAACGTCGCATATATTGTTTAGTCCTTTCTCCAGCCTTTTATTTGAGCGAAAACATACGCCACGCGAGTAAGACCATGGCACGACCAAAAACGAAACATCTTCCCCTACTTTGAGATTAAGCAATACGTAAACACATCCGTTTCGATAAAAACCTGTTATGCTGACGCGAAATGACAAAATATGGTAAAGCAACTTAAAATACCAGTAGTGGCGGTTTACAATACAGTAGGTTGTCAATGTAAAGAAACATTTGCACATTAAAAGGTAAAAAGGCGATATTTTGTTCATTTAAATGTTACCATATATCGTGGAGGGAAACACTGATGGATGTGAACGATGGGTTTATCCCTGGTGTATCTGTAGAATTTGGAATAAAGCAATACAAAAAAAATAATTGGAGCACTTGAGTTTGGGTCTGGAATGGCATGCGCATCACGGATCATTGATTCATTCTCAAAATCCGGGGTAAATTCGGGACAGATTTAATGATGAAGCTAATTACCTGTATTCTTATTGTACAGGTCCATATCCGTTGGGGTAGAGTAAAATATGTCCATCTGATCGCCAGTGTGCATCCACGAACCGAGATGCATTGTACAGTTTTGAACATCAAATGGAAACATATTGATCTGAAAGAATGATACTTTGAGATTTCATATTGCTTACTTTACCAAAAGTACGCGATATGAAACCGTCATAATAAGACAAAGGTTGTTCAGCAAAGAAACAAATATGCTTTTTATGAATTGATGCTTTTCTAACAGATAGTTTCTAATTCTTCAGAAACTTATCAAAGACATACTATAAATGAGCAGGAAGAGGATCAGTTATGCGATTCCCGCTTTGTGATCATGGCCGCCGCAGATGTATCGTTATTACTGCTTATATTGTAATAGTTCATAGAGAAATTTTGATTGATGTAAGCGTATCTTTTTCTATAAAATTGACAAATACGCTAAGTGCCCTATTTATACGATACAAGTTGGACAGATTAAAACGTAGCTTGAATCCAGTCGAAAAATAGTTACTTAATGTCTAGAAATAACTAAAATCTACACAGTAATAATTGCCCCTTAATCATATTCAGTTCGTTCCCAGTTTTGCCATTAATTTCTTTTACTTTCACGGACTTAACCAAGAAAGACTTTCCTCACATGATATTTGCAGTGCAGTGTCAGTACTATATCTAAGGTTGTGAGTACTGTACCGTCGTTATCAATACTTGCAAAATTCTTCTCATCTGGCACGTTGTTTTCCACTTCCATCCTGCAACGCTATTTTCTAACTTTAAATGCTAATTTAACATCTCAAAATAACCACTAAAACAAAACAGAGCTACTTTAATACAAAAAACATACATATTCAGAAAGGTGATGTCCGGATACCATATTCTACTTATAGGTAACATCAATTGTTTCATTCCTCCAAATTCATCTGGATTCCAGCTTAGGAAAATATCTTTCCATATCTGCAATTCGAACGGTGAACGACCAAAGAACACATCATCATTGAGCTAACTATTCATTTACTTCACTGTCTGAAATATCTTAAAGATTTTTGGCCCTTGAAGTACTACGCTGTTACTAATCCTACTTTCAGTTAACAAAATACTATTTACCGTACGTAACACCAAAAAATGTCACAATTAACACAAGAATCAGCTTGAAAGCAAATTTTGAGATTTTAATGTTATATTCTTCGATGAAAGGTTTTAACGATAAAAGCTTAAATAAGGAGTAAAAATATCTGAGGAACGACGAATACGCTAACAAGAGAAAAAGGACCCTAGCCGAAAACTTTTAAATACTGGCACATTACGCGAAAGAGGCAACTTGTATCTGCTCCCGCGACTAGCTTCTACCTCACAAATTGCTTATGATTGCAAGGGCTGAAATTGCAGAAAGCGAGCAGATTATTCAAGTTTGACGTAAACTTTATTTTACGTACACTGCTACATATCGGTCACCGTGTTTTCCGGGGTCATGGCATTTGTAATTGCAAATATTTTACAAAATAGACTATCTATTCCCTTTCCAACTTACCATGCGAAATGACTGCACGATGACGATGCATTCAGCGGCTTCGTCAGTTTTAAGTATGCTGAATAGCGCCGGATTCAGGGTGACATTCGTAACAGAATTCGTATTTTCCACGGGACGCAGCGTTTTATCGTAAGTTTCAAAGATTGCAGTCACCAAGCGCTGTTGATAAGTGAGTGGCACTGAAACAGTAATTCTTTCGCATTTTCTTTATTACAAAGAGATTAATGAGATTCTTATAAAGTCATGCTTTCTTATCAGTACATTCAACAGCGCAATAAATACGACCAGTGTTCTTCAAGGTTAAAAATCGAATATCTCACCATCGAAAAGTTCAGTCGAAAATTGAAATTTTAAGTATACATTTAAAAAAATGTCATATTGATTATTCAACGCTGAAATATTCAAAAGCAAATAAGTGATAATCAGCTCTCCGAGCCAAATTTTGAGCTCTGAAAATGTTTCCATAGGCGCACGCTAACACCACACCGGCGTATTTAATTTTTGCATATGTACCTAAATGAGCAATTAACATTAAATTGGTACCTCTTAAAACTTCGCAAATTTTAGGCAGCATCAAGACAACAATTAAGATATTCTTTCGAAATCTCATGTCTCTTACTAAGTAATTCAATATGGCGAGCGTATGGCTTCCGAATGATACTGCCTGTTAAGGCGCCCTAAACCGTTGATATATAGCGTCTAACAGATCCATAAGATCTCCTAATGGATATTGTGCGCTTATATTGACTAGCACGAACACCCGCAGTATCATTACAATTATGGCTCTTTTAATAGGGTACGTGACATAATGTGAATTTATTTATAAACGCGAAGCAATCGATTGTTCACTTTTTTGACGCTGACGGAGCTTATGGCAAAATTGTGTCTTTGTTCGAGTGACATACACCTTCAAGTTACACCTGTGCTGCTGTTAAAAAGAAACTGATGCCAGCTTTTCTCGATTAAAAGCTTCGAAGAATAGCTCATGGTGCCGTATATGTAATTTTGCTTATCAATTATGAGTCCGATAACTTGTGTTGGTAGGAACAAGATAGTGAAGTAGCCATAAAATCGGATTTATCAGACTATAATTAACGACCGGAGGCATGTTAAAAAAAAAGATTTGCTGAAATCGCATGATTTGTTCCATTTTTTTCGATTTTGTTTCCCTCTCTTCTCAGATCACTAACAGCGCTACGTTGCCAGGAAGTTATTTTTCATGTCGCAACCAATGAGCTTCTATATTGAAATTAAATGGTGATGTTTCAACTGCTGAATTTTAAGCCAAGTTCGAGGGTTTCTGCTCGAATACAGCCAGTTCGTTCCCATAAAATCCAGTTTACTTGGTATCAGGTCACAGGGATCATAACTACTGCATACTTTATTCCATCTCTCTATCATCTTGCTAGTTCTCATGAATACCGATTTTGACTCGGAATAGGGTCATAGGGTTATTGGAGAGTGCATTGTTTGCTCTGTAATGGTGTAGCGACCATGACCTTTGATCTCTCTGGCTGCAGTTTAGCCATACATATCCAAAATGCATTTGCAAATATGGAAATAGATTAACACAAATGCAAAATTGATTCAGCTTCACATTGTAGGTCAGGCTGAAAGAGTTCGTTGCGATTCGCAAGGTTATAGATCAACGTGGGATTCCATGCAAAAGCGAAATATCCGATATAGCATAGCTGAGAGAAGCGATATTCACAGCGAAATGTTTTTATGATAATATCAGAAGTTTGCAAAGTCAAAGAGGTACTGTGTTTATATTATCTCCATATTTCAGAAGAATGCGAAATTATAATACAGCAATAATATTGCAACCATTTAGGACCGTTTCCGGAAGCTTTGAAATGGACTCTGGAAGCAGGTCATCACGCTAATGGCTTCATTTATTCGCTTTCGATGGATAACTTGTAAAGTAGTTTGGTTTATTCGCTTATTCAGTTCATTTCGAACGGGCGAGAAACTCATGTTTCCCCTAAACGTCACAGCCGCCCAAATGAATCACCGCTCGCCAGCCGCCAGCAGTCGTCGCGGGTAGACAGTGAAGCCAGATAGGAATGTAGTGATCGTGAGCCAGCAACAGCCACCGCCCGCTCGTCGCCGATTACCAACCAAAAAACCCATTTCAAGTAGCTACGCTCCGCGTCCGCAACGACGTGTTGGAGCGGGGAATTTTGTTTGGGTTATCAAGCGCGCGAGAGAGCTGCAGGAGAGCTGACACACACTG